>CANYCX011879851.1:0-22984 GCA_948193385.1 Breynia disticha f. nivosa | reverse complement strand
ATACAAACTCTGGAAGATATGATGCGAGCTTGTGTTTTGCAGTTTAAAGGTAACTGGGATGACCATTTACCACTTGTAGAGTTTGCTTACAACAATAGTTATCATTCTAGCATCAGAATGGCACCATATGAAGCTTTGTACGGCCGAAAATGTCGGAGTCTAGTGTTCTGGGATGTTGAAGGATTGCGACAGATCGAAGGTCCAGAGTTAGTGCAACAGACAGTAGACAAGGTTCAAGTTATTAAGAAATGTATGAAAGCAGCACAAGATCGACAGAAAAGCTATGCTGACCAACACAGACGCGAGATTTCATCGGGTCTCAAATCATCGGGTCTAGCCAGGCATCAAGTCATCGAGCTCTTGCTAGCATCAAATCATCGGGACTGGCCCAAAATTAAGTCACATTGGGCTAATCCCCAATTTGTCTCACAATCGAGCTAATCCTCCATATCATTCATCGGGACTCGCCCTGCATTGAGCTCTCGCTCACGTTAATAAAACACGAAGAGGCAAGCTCTTGTGTTCTCAATACATTTGGGCTAATCCCCCATTTTTCTCAATGCGAGCCATATGCTCCTTTTTCTCAATGCATAAACAAACACATGCCCATACCAACACAATATAATATGTATGAATGCAAGTCCATGCATTTCATCTCAACTTTCACCAATTCATATGCTCACAAATGTTCTACAATCACACATATCATAATACAAGCCATCATGCTTCATAAAGCCAAACTCGGCATAACAACATACACGCATGTAACTCAATAAGAGTTCATCATTAATAAATAAGGAACATCCACGTAATGCATATGACGAGTGAACATCATTCGTTAAATCATTTTAAATCACAACTGACACATAACATACGCATATCCATATTCGCATACAAGCCAAACATATTTCACCATACAAGCCACACCGGCACTTAGGCCATATTCGCATACCGAACTTTCATAGTTCATACAATATAGTAATCATAATACAACCAAACTTTAGTTCATATATCCACTTTCCACATTTTACATTAAACATGCCATACACATCACATTTTCCAAACAAACCATCAAGGTCCCCATATTTGATTCCTAAGAACCCATTTCATAACAACATATCTGTACCACAATTAACAATCATCATTAAGCGAGCATACACATGAAACCACTTCCTTTAGTAAGCTTCTTTTTCACACAAGCAATTATGTCCATCTCAAGCCCAATTCATTATCATTTCACATCAAGAATTATCCCACAGTCAAGAATCAACCATTAACAAGTAAGAATATAACAAGTAAGTGGCATAAAACACTTACCTCACGCTCCCGCGACTCAATTCGACCCCAAATCTCCGATTCGGGTTCCATTTGTTATCTCCTACACACATTATAACCCATTTACTATGAAAGTCAACATTCTATACTTAGTTTTCCATTTATCTAACATTTTCTCCAAAATCCCGAAATTCTCCATAAACCCTAATTCCTTAAATCGCATAAAATGCTATGTTTTTGAGTAAATGGTTTATGGAATCTTAACCTACTCTGAAAGCCCATTAAAACCCTACCAAATGCAGCTATTTCTAACCACATTTGAGTTTAAAATCGAGAAATCTTACCTCTTCCTATTTTGGCTTTGCTTTAGAATGAAGAGGGGTCGATCGGAGGGTAAAATCGTTGTTAATCCGCTACTTAGAGGTTGTTTGTTGGTAGGTTTGATGTTAGGAAGGCTTGCGATGGTGGAGGATTGTTGGGAGAGTGTTTGGGAGTGTTTAGGGGTGTTTTCTCCCAAAATGAAGTGTGTTTGGCCTACTTAAAGACATGTTCTGACCCCCGCTAACGTATGCCAAGGTCCAAATTAACGTATGCCAACAAAATGCAAATATTTGAATTCCCAGTATGAATAATGTATGCCAACTCAAGGGATATCATACGTTAATCTTGATTAACGTTTGTCAATGTACCAATTAACGTACGTTAATTCCCTCCAGACAGCCCTTTTCCATTTTTTTCGATTTCCTTCGATTCCAAACATGCATACACTTATACATACATGCTCATAAACTCTTATACATATCAACTTAATTAACTTCAATTAACATAAAATTACCTCATATCTCAAGATGAAATCCAACCATAATACACATCAACTTGCATCTCTTCTATTCTTTTATTTCTCGATCTTATAACCTAACTTCCACAACACTTATGCCAATGTTTCCATATCACATTACAACATTATTACTCATGAATTTAACATAAATTAACATTGAATTAGACCTTATTCAAAACCTAAACATACCTCATACATCTTTTATAATTTCATTCGAACATAGAACATTCGTTACTTTGGTTCTCAACTTCCTTCATACAACTTCCTCCGCTCATGCAAGGAATCCAATATCACTCACACATATTTCATTTCTAATCAAAATCATAAATTTCAATTTAAATTGGACTAATTTTTGGGGCATTACATGAAAGGAGGGGGATTTTGCATGATTTGGAAATTTAGGAAGCTAACATAATGTTCTAAATCGCTTATGTATGAAAATATGAACTTAGGGTTTTGCATGTTCCAATTTTTATTTGAGTTTTGATGGAAATTATGAATAAAATTAAGGTTAGGGATGAATTGAGTTGTGGATATGTGAGTTGTGTTGGACTATGCTTGGAATTGTATGTTGGTTGATTGAACTTGAAGGAATGAATAATTGGTGTTAATCAGTTGTGGTAATGTTAAATTGTATGAATGTCGTGTTATGACCCTTTATTGGTTCAATGAAATGATAAATATGGCATGGTTATTGGTGATATCATGATTTGAATTACGATGCTTAAGAAGGAAATTATGATGAAATGAACGAAATTATCATGTGGAAATGGTATGAGTTATGGATATGTTTTCATTCTATTTGGTATGAACATTTGCATGTGCATTGGTCGTAATGAAAGGTATGGGGCATTGGCCCAAAAATGTGACTGAGAGCTCAAGATCGTAAAGGTAAAAGAAAATAGGGAGAGAGTTCTATAATCATTGAAAATGAAAAATAGCAAAAGCTTGAGGTCGTAAATGAAATAAGCACGAGTGCTCGTGAATTATATGGAAAAGAGGGTGAGAGCTCTCTGGTCGTAAATGAAAGAGAAAGTCCCAGGCGCATGCATTATGTGATTGTATTAGCATTCATGGTACATTGTACCATGTGATTATTTATGGGTATGATATTGTGAATGATTGTATTTGGTAAAGTTTTAATTTTAATGGATGGCAATGTATAAAAATGAGGTTATTTGGTATTATGAAATGATGCTTAAAAATTATTGGGAAAGCTGTTATTATTAATGTATGCTGCTGAACTTTGCCTTAAGTGTGATGTACATGTAAGTTAGAAATTATGGGCCTTATTTGATGTTGTGAATTGAAAGTTCCTAAAGGCTAACACAGTGGTCGTGCCACTAGGCATGATGTTGTGTCAGGCCACTGGAATGCCCAGGTTGTGTGCAAGCCATTGTGTTGAGGGGAACGATGAATGTGTTAGGTTACAATCTAGATTCCAAAAGGTTGGCACGACCCATGTGCTGGTCAACACGGGCTCATGCCAGGCCAATGTTCTTTGATGAGAGGAGCACAGTGATCGTGCTAATCAGAACGATCTGTGTCTCCTAGGAATCTTTTGAATGACGATAACACGTTTCAAACTTGAAGAAAAGAACCTTGAATCCTTTCCATAACATAGGACATTAAAATGAATGTGTATGTATACACTACATAATTTGGTAAGTGTTTTAGGTGCACTTATTGGGTTTAATTACTCACATTATTTGTTTTAAATGTATGTATTGCAGAGCATGTTTGGTAGTTGGTAATTACAGACTTGCGGCAGATTTTTGGAGTGCGTTGATCGCCAAGTTAGGTTGGCGGCTCTATGTTTTGAGAAATTGATTTTGTAAAACTATGCGTTCTTTCATAGTTTAGTTGTAGCTTACTATTTTGTAACTCTTGGCCACGGTTTTCTACATTACTATTTACACATTTTGGAAACATTACATGCTAATGCATAAGTATGATGGGGGGTTTCCTATTTTTCCTTTGCATATTTACTTATCTTCCAAAATGAAAAAAATAGTTCTAATTCACTTATTTAATTAAAATTGAAAATGAGTTTTGGGGGGTTCACATGAATCCTATTAATGGCTGGTCATGTGTGTATATGTGTTTTAATTCATAAAATGCAAAACTAGGGACATACTTTAATGTTTTAAGACTACTTTTGGCATAATTTAAATCAAATATGCCTAAAAAATTGATTTTATGAGTCTGGGAAGGGCTAAAATAACTGATACACGTGTTTTTAATAAATTATGTTACTGTGCATAAAGTTTTATTCCCTAATCGAAAAAACCCTAAGCTAGGTGCCTTTTCAAATGAATTAATGACCTAGTTGAACTAGTTTAATTCTTAAGGACCTAAAATCAATTTTGTGATAAATTTAGGGACTAAATTAATATTAGGCAGCCAAATTTTTTGTGTATGAAATTTTGGTAAAATACTTATTTTTATACTTAAATGCATTCATGTTGATTTTTCAATTATTTTTGATATATGTGAAAAATAGTAAAATTGAAATTGAATCATTGTTATTTTTGGCAAAAAATAAATTGATGTTTATCTTATGGGCTTGAGTTCATTCATTCAAGGAATGATATTGGGCTTAGCTCAAGCCTATCATTGTGTGATGCCCCAAAAAATATAACCGAAAAATTTCACAAAAAATGGTCAAACAGTATAGGGGGAACGGTTTGGAAAATGGACAGGCAAAACCATTCTCAAAACTGTTCCGAACATGAGTATTTTGAAATTTGAGCTGCATACTATAAGAACTGTTTAGTCATTTTGGTCTTGCACAATTTAAAACAGAAGCATATTTGAGAAGGAAGAAAGGGAGAAAAATTTTTTTGGGTGAACTCTAGCCGTCTCACTTGAAAACCCTCCCCTTCCAAGCCTCAAGAGACATTCCTAAATATTCCCAAACACAAAATTTTACTTTTTACTCTTAGATTTCCCTATGTTCAGAAGGAAACAACCGATTGGAGGAAATCTCCAACTAAGACAACTTGGAGCAAGGGTAGTTTTTAATCTTATATTAGATTTTTTAGTTTTAATGATGTATTTAGAGTTGACTTGATGGGTTTTGTGAGAGTTTACCATGTTCTTGGTGAGATTGGAAGAGGCTTAAGAGTTGGGTTGTGTGGATTTTAGGGGCTAGAGGTTTGTAGGAATGAGAGATTAGAAATAAGCATTTGGGTCTATTGAAAATAATGTGGGTAAGGTGGTTGCATTTTGAGAGTTAATATGGAGAATGCATGGTAAAATTTGATTGTAGGTTTGTGGTTAGAAGGACAATTAGGGGTTTTTGACGTTATAGGAGGTGAGTTGCGAGATTTGGATCGGAGTTGAGTCGAGGGTCAACTTCGCGAGATTTCAAGATAAGCGCAATTTACACTTAACATGTGTCTTAAATGGACTTGGTGAATGTTAACATGAATTGTATGGTTTCTTGATTAATGTGCTTGATGGAAATGTGATGAGTTTATGTTCTTGGATATGTGTTTGTTGTTGTTGTTGAATGATGAAAAAGGTAATTTTAAGAATGTGATTTGTTGTTGTTGAATGGAAATTGATAATTTTATAGTGATTTGTTGATAATGATAAGAATGTGATGTGAGCTAATATGAAAGTTAAACTTGGAGTTTGTGTTGCTCTTAATGCCTACAAAGATGGAATTGAATTACATGTGGCATGAATTGCATTTGACATTAGGTGGCCCTAATAAATAATATATGTTCATGTGTTGCATTGCATTATTGTGTGACACATGGCCGTAATATTTTGGGTGAGAGCTTAATACCGGTCTGGGACTGATGATATTCTAGGTGAGAGCTCGATGCTGGTCTGGGACTAATGATATTCTGAACGAGAGATCGATGCCGACTGGCCCGAGAATATTCTAGGCGAGAGCTCGATGCTGGCCTGGGTGATGGACGAATTTGGTTGGAAATGAGATATAGGAATTGTTAAAGAAAATGAATTGTTGTTGCATGGCTGTGACTAAATTATGTTGTTGGGTTTTGTTTGATATTTGAGCTAAATTGCTGCTAGTTTTCTGATTCCAGAAGAAGGGAACATGCTGGATAATGGACTAGGTAAGTTGTTCCCCAAGCCATTTTACTTCTAAAAAATTTCAAAAGGAACAGGCTGGAGAATGGGCTAGGCAAGCCGTTCCCCAAATCGTTTCATTTCTCGGAGCATTCCAGAATAATTTAAAACGGGCTGGAGAACAATTTAGCCCAAACCATTCCCTAATCCATTCGGTCCAATTGACTTCGACAGAGAGAATAGAACGGGTTGGGGAACAAGATGCCCATGTTGTTTCTCAGACTGTTTCAATTATATAAACAGTGCAGAAGAGGAAATAAAGAATAGATTTATTAAGTATTAAATAAGGATGATGGGCATATCACATTATGTATGTAAAACTTAATAAGAAATGAGCACTTATACATTAACTACGTTGGTAAGTATGTTCAAAAGCACTTACTGAATAATTAATTTTACTCACATTTTTGTTGATTGCGATGGTTATGCAGAGAGGTGATTAGTTATTGCATGACTCCATTTTGGTGGATACTAGAAGTACGATTCATTCCCGAGGGCGTGGCTCCTAGTGTATTTTGGACTATACACTTTTACATTCTGTGCATCTATACCATGATAGTATAGATAGAGGGCTCATGCGCTGTTTTAAACCAAAAAGCATTGCTTCCATATATTTACATTTGGTTTGTATTTGGCTAACATTAGCTTGGGTTTAATGAATGAATGAATGCTCATCTTTATATATATGTTTTTTTTGGTTGGACAAACTATTTTAAATGAAAAAAATGGTTGCCAAAATTCTATTTATTTGAAAAGTGGACATTTAAAATTGGGCATTACATTTAGTGCTACCATAGCGAGGATTAGATTCCCTACTGACAGTATCTAAAAACTATTTTCAATGCATCATATTTTACAAAACTAACAGATTCGAAATCTAATTTCCTATAGAATGGAGCCTATCGACAATCTCTTGCGCGATGCCACCGTAGAGCCCCAGGAATCAGTGAAGGGGCAGGGATCTACCCCAGCACCTAATGTGCAGCCTCCACCAGCTGCAGTACCACCCTTTGACCCTATTTATGCTCCTTTTAGAGGATGGTTCCACTGATGATGATGGGAGGGCAAGGAGAAGTTAGGGGTCAGTAGGGGTTGAATATTGATCAAAACTTTAGAGAAGTGAGGAAGCAAGGTGTTAAGCCTTTTGAGGGCACCACTGATCCCGTAGAGGCCGAGGATTAGCTCTATAGAAAGAGAAGATTCTAAACCGAATGAAATGCATTCCAAAGTAGAAGTTGAGGTACACTACCTCAATTCTAGAGAAGGAGGCATGGAACTGGTGGGAGATCGTTCCAGGGAGTTAGAACGACCCTCTTACACTCACCTAAGAGGACTTCTAGAGGTTTTTTTAAATAAGTACCAGTAGTTAGGACACTTTTCCCAACACTGACCTGAGAGAGGAGGACTAAAAGGAAGGTGTCTCCCAACAGAGTAGCATGGAAGAAAACATGCCAGCTACCACAACCAGTAGAGGCCGAGGGAGAGGTAGACGTACAGTAGGCACCACCTCTATAGGAGGAGTTATTCCTTAGTGTGTGGTGGCACCTCAGGCTTGTGTCTATTCTATGACACGGGATGAGGTGGCTACTAATCCAAATGTCATCACCGATAGGGTTTCTCTCTTTTCATATGAAGTATTGTACTGACTGACCAAGACTCTACATGCTCGTGTGTTAGTGAGTCAGTGGTAGGATAGGTTGAGGGTAGCGTAGAGCTATTCGGCTATATGGTTGTAGTGTTGATGCCAGCTGGAGGGATAATGATGGTGAGGTAGGTGTTGAAGAATTGTGAGCTAAAAATTAAGGAGCAGGAGTATGTGATAAATCTGATAGTCTTACGGATGGCAGAGTTTGAGATTATTTTGGGTATGGACTGGTTATCTAGGAGTAGGGTAGTTATGGACTACTATGTAAAGGAAGTCATAGAAGAAGTTGAGGGGGAGAGAAAAGTATTATTGGTGGTTGAGCGGAAGGTTATACCTTCTTACTTAGTTTTAGCAGTGATGGCAGCGCAGTTGATCAGAGATAGATGTGATGCATTTTTTGCCTGTGTTACAGATTTGAATAAAGAGAAGATATAGGTGAAGGATGTAGAGGTAGTGAAGGAATACCTCGAGGTGTTTTCTGACAAGTTGTCATAATTGCCACTTTAGGGAGAAGTGGACTTTGATATCGAGACAATACTGGGGGCAGCACTAGTGTCAGTAGTACCATACTGGATGGTATCGGTAAAACTACAAGAATTAAAAAAGAAGTTAGAGGAGCTTCTAGAAAAGGGATTTATTCGGCCGAGAATGTCACCGTGGGTCGCGCCAGTACTATTTACGTGGAAGAAGGATGGGAGTATGCGGTTTTGCATTGATTACCTCAGCTGAACAAGCTGACAGTGAACAACAAATATTTGTTTCCTTGGATCGATGATTTGATTAATCAGCTAAGAGGAGTGATGATGTTCTCTATGATTGACTTGAGGTCTGGTTATTGGCAACTGAGGGACGCAGAGAATTCTATATTGAAGACAACATTCCAGACTCGGTATGGCCACTTTGAATTTACAGTGATGCCATTCGGGTTAACTAATGCACTAGCAGCCTTTATGGCATTGATGAACAAACTATTCCAACCTTAATTGGATTAGTTTGTATCAGTTTTTACTAACGATGTGCTACTGTTCTTGAGGGATATAATAGAGCATGAGGAGCACCTCAGGGTAGTGTTGGAGTTGTTGAAGGAAGGGTTGTATGCTAAATTCAACAAGTGTGAGTTTTGGATGTCAGGGATGGTCTTTCTGGGCCATGTCATTTCGACAGAGGATGTTAGTGTAACGCGCAAAAATTTTAAAAGTTTAAAATTGAAAACTAAAATAGGGGAATATAGAAAGAAATAGTATTTTCTTTCCATATAAGTATTAATTAAATTAAGAAGGGATTAAGTTAAATTAATTAAACAAATATGCAATTTTTTGTACATACAAAAATTTACAGAAAATTTAAGAAGGAAGACAATTGGGTTACAAGTAATAAGGGTATGTGGGTAGGAGTGTATTTTAGACAATTTCCATAATTGCCTAACCCTAAAAGTCCTGCCACACTATGAAACCCTAATTCTACTCTTCTTCCCCTCCATGACTAATTGCAGTTGCCCCCTTTTTCTGCTCCTTCACACTCATCCCTCCTCTTCATCACGCCATCTCTTTTTCCCTCTTTCCCACATGTTATCTCCCTTCCTCCAGCCTTCTCTCTTCTCTTTCCCTCTAATGTCACAAGCCTCTAGCCACCACGATCTCTCTCTCTCTCGCATCTTCTCTTTTCCCCTCCGTCGTGCAGCCCCTCTCAGTCACGCGTCCCTCTCTCCCACGTGTCTCCACTACTGCCTCTCTTTCCTCCCTCGCGTTCAGCCACTGCCTACCGTGTGTCTCCTTTCCTCTCCACCGTACGAGTTGCTCTTTTAATGCTAGAGTTTGGGAGGTGTGGGAGTTAGGATTTAAAATGTATAAAGTTGTATTTGCGTAAAAGATTTAGAAGGTTTGATGTGAAAACGAAAAGGATGGCTAGGCGTTCCTGGAAGTGTCGAATTGTGTGAATGTAAAATGGTGATGTTTTGTTTATTGGGTATCTTGATGAAATGGATTAAGATAAATTGTGGTCAAAATTTGTAATTAGATTCAGTTTGGTTTAATAGAGAGAAACTAAATGTTGAGAAATTGATTTTGGAAAGCTTTAAATTAAAGAGGGGATTGTTGTCGTTTTCCTACGAGGATTGACTTAGCGGAATTTTAAATCATAAAGTTTTAATTAAAAGTTTTATAATAAATTGCACTAAATTAATGTTGATAGTAATTGTTGAAAAGAGGTTAAAATTTTATGTATAGTAAGGTTAATAGAGATTCTTGTTAGAGTTGAAAATTTAAGTCAAGAATAAGAATTTCAAAATTTACGTGGAGCGATTAAGGGAAATAGAAAATGTAATTTGGGGGCTACGAAACTTAAAATGTATTAACATAAAAGAATTTGATTATTGATTTGCGTGAAATATATTTTAGATATTGGGATTTGGAACGGAATTGAAATGTCGCTAGGAAAGCAAGCTTTGCTTGATTTGAGATAACTGCACTAACTCTTATGATTGTACTGTTAGCCGTGGTTTCTTTAAATCTATGATCTAAATGTTCATTTGTTCATATGATAGTGGATATGTGTTTTAAAATAGTGGTATGCTTGAATGGTCCTTATGCAGAATGCTTGAAAGTTGATTGAGCTTGTGTTTTTGTCATGCTTGAACGCAAATTGATGATGATAGGGTACTATGGAGTGTGATATTGATGTTTTGGAAACTAATGTGGTTTGTTTATGAGTTTGCTTAAGAATAAGAAAATGAAATAATGAGATGGGTTTATGAGTGGGTGGTTATATGTTTATGCTTACGCGGTATAATGAGCTATGAATGTTGGAGATTGTGACGTGATTAGTATAATGCAAATGGTGCATGTAAATGATATATCCCTTGAGAAAAATGTTGAAGTACATGGCCTATAGAAATTGTGAATAAAGCTTGAGATGTTCAAATATGAAATCTTGATTGGTTGCAATTTTGAGTGAGTGCTTGTATGAAATTGTGCCCTTAGGTCGTGTTCTGGTTATTGTAATGAACTCATATGAGTATTTTTGGATGATTGTTGTTATGCCTATGATGACTATGTTTAAGTGATTGGTGATTTATGTTATTGGTTGAGCTTTATTGATGGTTGAAACTTCCAATTGGGTTGCTATGTTATGACATGAATTGGTTTATGAGTGCAAGACTGTTTCCATGGAACATGCACATAACATTCATGTATTTGGGGCACATAGATGGGCAAATATAAAGAATTAAAGGGCTCATAAGTGAGCAAGTGTCTATTGGCACTAAAATGAATAAAGGGCTCATAAGTGAGCAAAATGAGGGAGTGGTTATGGTCTCTTAGGGGAGCAAATTACGGGTAGTATATGAAAAATGCTACACCGGGGCACAGTTGGTAAAGTGCTCGAGACACCTTAGTGTGTACGAGTGTGCCAAAAATTATGGGCGCATAAGTGCACAAATTATTTGGATCCAATTTATTTATAACCGATACTCCCTGTCGACGAGGCCCGCTTGTAAACTTCAAATTTGGGGCACTAGGGTGCCAATTAAATATGAAATTGAAAAAGGGATCATGGGTGATCATGTTAAGGAATAAATGATTGCATACTAATATGAGGGATTTAAATATGTTAAAAGTTGTATGAGTGGTCTTGGTTATTGGAATGCTTAATTAATAATTATGATGAGTATAATTGAGATACTTGTGTGATGTTTCATAAGTTATAGGAGTTTATGAATATGACTTGGTTTCTTAATTGGATATGGTATGGAGATGTGGAGATTTACATTGATATGTTTGTTGATGATTGTTAAATGATGAAAAGTGGAATGTATTGTTTTTCGAGGTTTGGTTTATGGGAGGATGATTGTGTACTGAGTTGGTGTGTCTAAATGCTAACAGTATGGCTGCCAATTAGTGACGTTCATGACTACCCTTAGTCACGTTCGTGACTGCCTCTCTGGACTGAAATACTGACTGCCAAACGTAGTCACGATCGTGATCGTGACTTCCATTCTGGATCACCTTTTTGGCTAAAATTTTAATTCACGTTCGTGACTCTTCCTCAGTCACGTTCGTGACTACAATGCTGCCACATTTGGCTAAGTTTGTGAGTCACTTTCGTGACCATTTGAGTCACGTTCGTTGTTCATGTGGACAGGCCAATCTCAGCCGAATGATAGTCATGTTTGTGACTCACTCCAGTCACATTCGTGACCATCCCTCTGTCCACATTTTTGTAGTAATTTGTGGGAGTCACGATCGTGGTTGAATCAGTCACGATTATGACGACCAATCTGTCCAAGGGCTGGTTGCAGTTGTTTGTTTTCAAGAATTATGTTCCTTGGGCCATGGTTGTTGTTCCATACATGATTAAGCAAATCACTAATGTGATTGTACCTTGCCATTCAATAATAGGTATATAAATTATCAAATTATATGATTAAGAATGAAGCACCACTAATTTGATATGTACGATTGTTTGAATGACTGTGTAGCGAGTTGATTGATTAATATTGACATGTAAAGTTTATCAATATTGTTTAGATTGGATGACAAGATGAAAATGAGGAAAAGTGAATTAATATGAGATGGATCATGTATGAGCGTGTTGAATAAGTTGTGTTTGAGTATGGTATTTTGGATGAATATATATATGATAAATGTTTTAATTGTGAGTAATTGAAAAATGGATAGGAAGTGAAATGAATGCAGGACTTGTATGTCCATTAAGGTGTTATAAATAAGTTGTTTTGGTTTGAGTGTAAACTCTTAGTATGGACATAAAATTGGATTAAAGGGGTTTCGTTGTATAATTGTAATCATGATGAGTATGATCAGATTAAATATGTGTGTCATGATTTGATATGTGTTGTGGGTGACAAGTGTTAAAAATGTATGTGACATGGCAACGACGAGCCATTAGGGAATTTAGGCGCGAATACAACTTTTTTTTCCACGAGCACGCACGTGCTGGCCGAAGATTCCCCTGCACCTCAGCTTCACAACACTAGGGTTCACTTACTGAGTATTTTATATACTCACCTTTGTTGGTTGCTGAATGTTGTGTAGATTCAGGAGGATTTCCACGAGCGAGCTCAGCCAAGCACATTTGGGAAAAATGGAGTTGACTTGTAAATGATTTTGTATAAATCGTTTTACATAGTGCCAATATATTTTGTTATTAGATTCCCTCGGGATAGTTGCATTGTTTTTAAGTAATTTGCATGTTTTGGCTTTGAAAACCATGTTTGGGTTTTGAAAATCAAGAAAAGTTTAAGGAAATCATCGTGTTTTGACCTCGTGCAATCCTCATCATTGTTTGTGTGATGCCAGATTTCATAAAACTCAATTTTGAATAAACCTCAATTTTCGCACCATTTCTTTAAAATAGTTAAGTAAAAGAGGGAAAAGCACTAGAAATAAAGTTTACAAATCATTCCACAAAGAGTGACAATGGCCATACACAAAATAAAGTTTAATATGCAGAAGATGTGGAAAACATTTAACATGATATGTTTATAAATCCCATCTAGACTGATGTATGCATAGATATACAAACACACATAAAACCCAACGACTAGGAGTTTGACCTTCTGTATCGCACCGCTCAACCTTGTCGGTCATATAGTCCCGTCAACAGTACCTGTGACTCTGCACACGTTAATACAGCAAAATAAAAGTAATTACATAGAAATACTGAGTAAGTGAATCCTTATAGTTGTTATGTTGAATGCGCAGGGGAACCTTCGGCCAATACAGATGTGTTCCAGGAACACAAATGCTGTAATCGCACCTAACTTCTCTAATGGCTCACCGTAGCCATGCCACAAACAAGTTATTTATGTGTTTTATGGCTTAGGAATTCATCCTAAATCATTCCCTCACTTTAGATATTCATTCGTACATTATTCAGATTAAAAATACCTTTCTGGACCATATTAACGTATGTTTATTTTGTCCCTAACGTACATTATTCATCTGCAACTTCCCAGGAAATCCAGATAACAATAACGTATTTTTTCAATTTGTAACATATGTTACCATGCATTAACGTACGTTAATTAACTTATTAATGTACATTAATGCTACACAGAACCATATTTCAGCATTTATGGTCAAGTCTAACACATGCACATTTCATACAACCTTTACAAGCTTCAACATAAATAGCTTAGGCTTACTTTTAACCCATTTACTCATCACACAACCTCCATATCACATTCATGATCTTAACATATTTATCCATGTCTCAATTATACACATTTACATCATTTATTCATCTCATTATTTTCTTTTCTTTCTTAATGATCTGACGGCCAACAACAATATACCTCAGCATTAAACCACTCATGCAAGTCGTACCATTCTCTATTCTCATATCATATATCACTTACCAAGTTCAAATCACACCAATACATAACCATACTTCACGACATAACATGCAAGCATAGGTTAGCTAGATTATGCTAGCATCCACATCAACACCATCTCAAGAATAATTTTCATCGTTCTATCTTAGAACATACAAGATCGCATATCCATCGCTTGAAGTCCAAGAAACAACACAATTTGTACACACACAACAAGCCATTAGTTACGATCATATTCAAACATCATTGCACAATCAATTATATCAACACATATGATCACTCACATTTTAAGCATATAAAAAACAACACCATGTTCATCCATTCTAATGATGAATGAATCCATTAGTCATAATGCCAACGAAACGCACACAATGCATGCCTCGGGGACTCAATTCATTTAACGTGCATGTGAGAGAATTAAATCTCATATTTGTCAATACCCCTTATTATTGAGCTATTTCTCGATTGGCAATACCCCTTTAATATTGAGCTGTCGCTCGTTTGGCAATACCCATAATTTGAGCTCTCGATCGATTGGCAATACCCCTTATTTGAGCTCTCGCTCGATTAGCAATACCCCTTTAATATTGAGCTCTCGCTCGATTGGCAATGCCCCTTTTTTGAGCTATCGCTCGATTGGTAATACCCCTTATTTTCATGCAGAAGAACATCTCTCCTTCCGGGGAAGAACATCCCGACTTCCCTTTTTAAATCAAACATGACCATACAACGTGCTCATGCAATGCCAGATCCATGACATAAAAGAATGCAACCTATACATTTCCAATAATCATCTCAAACTTCACAATGTCATATGCACATAAATGTTCCATAACTCAATCCATATCACAACATAAGTCAAGGCATGTTTTCATAAGGCCAACTCGGGCATAATCAATTACACATCATATAATTCATATGAGTTTAACACCATAATCATGAAAGAACGTTCATAGCATGCACATGCTAACAACCATATTTTCTCAAACCATCCAAAACACACCGATTCCTAGCAAGCAAGCCACGACATACCATACACAATTCCTCACAAGCTTCATACTTATGATCATACAACATTTCTATAAAGAGAATATACATCCACAAGCCATTTGCAATTATTTCAATCCAACATCTATGTATGAAGCATCCGTAAAACTTTTTCATCACAAGGCAAATAACACACTTAAATCATATATTTAACCAAACCAAGGTTAATAGAAATATAGCAAGTGTCCAAAATGCACTTACCTTGCAATCTAAGGGTCGATTCGTTGCTTGATCCTCGATTCGATTTTCGAATACTGACACCTACACACATTTAATCCCATTTAATATCATTTACATACAATATATCAAAGTTTTAATATTCTCTACTGATTTCCCTAAAATCCTTATTTTTTTACCAAACCTAATTCCTTAAATCTCACTAAATCTTGTGTTTTTAGGTTAAAGGTTTATGGATTTGTTGTTAATCCGTTGAAATCGAGGTGTTTGTAGGTAGGTTTGGTGTTTGGGAAGGCTTAGGAATGTGCTAGGAAGTTGGGAGAGAGTTTGGAGAGTGTGAGGGTGCTTTTTTAGGGTTATGGTTATTCTCGGCCTTTTAATGACATGTTCGGACCCCGATAACGGATGTTTATTTTGAAATTAACATTATTCTTAAGCTAAAAATATGTTAGTCATGTTTCAAGAAGAATAACGTATGTTTATGCACCAATAAATTTCCGTTGTTTTGATTTTTCTAGCACTACTTTGCGGTTTCTTCTCTCTTTCAATTCCCGTTCTATATATCCTTATGTATACATACTTGCAACTTATTTTAAACATCATTCCAACTCAATTAAACATCAATCAACAGTGAATCATACATTATTCAACATAAAATGGTTAATTTTCAGGGCGTTACAGCTCTCCCCCTTAAGAAATTGCGTCCCTAAAATTTAAAGCAAGTAAGGTTTCAAATCAATTTAGCTTACTTGACCTCACACATTCTAATGTAAAGCTCTTAGGTTCTTAATAACTACAGAATCGAACATACCATTAAGCAAAAACATACCCCTATGTTCGGCATTGCTCTCATATAAGATGATATTTAAGGAATTCAACCAGATTCATCTTACTTACATACTCACCCTTATAATGGAACTACAGTTCACACTATCATATTCATGCTCAAAGCATGCTCCAACATTAGCATTTCATAACCTCTCCCACAAGGAATATTTTATAACTCAACCATACAACAAAAATTGACCAATCAATAAATTAGCAACAAGGTCTCACACCCCGATCTACATCTTGCTTTCACATTCATGTGCCTTCTCCTTTGTCTTTATCCCTACAACATTTTACCATACTAAACCAAGGACATGTGTCCATTTCATATACTCTAACTTAAACACTCCCATCCTACATGTTCACACCTCTTCCACATAAACTATATTCAAAAGTACAATCAAATCCCCTTTCTGACCTCTTTAAACTCAATTTCATGGACTCATAAAACTACACATGCTCACTTCCAACCTTTTTCCATAAGGGTTCAACACCCTCCTTACACTCATACAAATAGTCACGGCGAAGCCTTACGCTTCACATACACTTTAATCGCTCAAATATTCCTCTTGTAAATTTTCACTTAAGGGCGTCTATACACCCATAAGTTTACAACACTCTCATTTCATTCATTTCTAGGCAATACGCCTTTAACACATTGCACCTTTATCGTCAATTCTAACACCAACTCTCATTCCATAGACTCTTATTCGTCGAGTATTCAAACGAATGCCCAACACATCCTTCTGATTTAATTTCCATCCTAACACTTAGTGTTCTTTCCATAAGCTCCACTTTAGCATATTCCTTATACTTATAGATTATAGTATTTTTGTATGCTCATTTTCTCATAATATGCACTAGCCACATCACCTTTCACATCGCTAGTTCTAGGACCATCGTGCATTTTATAAAACCATATTTCTCTCGACATACAATTACTCTAAGCATCCTCAGATCAAGTTTATACTTATCCAATGCGATATCCACATCTCCTTATCACAATTTCTCTATTTCATCTGCTCTAAAACTCTCTCATTTAACCCTCCAAAATATATGTCTATATTTACGATCTCTCCTCTATATAGTAATGCCAGCCCAAGGTAGGTAAACAAGAACATAGTTTTGTGTACACATAAGGAAGAAATGCAAATAAGCAGAACCTTTTTGAGATATGCAAGAAATGTCCTACCTTTGGTCAAGAAAACTATGCAGGAAGTCAAAGAATTCACTTTCATATACAAAGTACAACCCTGACACTACCTTCAAAAGAAAAGTACTAACGATAGCAACCTCAATAGTCACACTCCATAATTAATCATCAAAGATACATTACCATAGTCTCCCAATATCATCAATAAGGGATACCTCTAATAAATTTTTCTTTCTTTGGTTACTTCTCTCGTATACACTATTGTTCCTTTCCCTTAATGGAGCTTACTACACACCCTAAATTCTCCCCTCAACCTTACCTTTCACTCATTCAATGCTTAGTCAGCCGCTTAGACCGTTACGTTCATACATTCAAAATTTTGGGTGTGGGACTCAATCCACAGGCCACCCTAGATCACTTTCCACATCCTTAGAAACAGTCACTCTCATTCTCATTATTTGGTTGTGTTTCTTCCCCAGGCTCACAAGTTTCTTTTAGGCAACTCATTTGCCCCTCACAATTTCACTCTCAACTATGTTGGTCATTCATAATTACAAGGTAGGTCCCTCGTTGTCTTTCACTCGCATTAACTCTCTAATGTTGGTAGGTTTCTTCACTCAACCATGAATCATCTAACATTATTTTCAAATTTTCATACAAGCAGCAGTGTCAAGCACATTGCCTAATTACTACACAAATTCAAAACACTAATCATAGCATTTTCACATTAACATGAATATTTTTAACACTTAACTTCCACAAGCACTTAAATCTCTGCTCAACATTCATATCTAACGTCCTAAAATTTTTGAAAATATTAATGTTTTAACTAAATATATGAAAACGTACATAAATTTTTTTCGATTTAATTAAATAATAAATTGGTTGATGAAATGGAAATTTGTGAGTAATAAAAATTTTAGGGGTCTAGATCACCGGGAAAGATAAAATACGAAAGGAAAGTAAATCAATGGAGTTGGGGGAAAAACCGTCCAAATCAAAAATTATATATATATCTCTTTTAACTCTCTCTCTCTCTCTACACTTTACCAAAACATTCTCTCTCTTTCCTTACTATCTCTCTAAGGCTCGAAAAACCCTAAGAACGTTATTCTTCGTGAAACCCTAGTGTCGGGAAGCTTCAGAATCGATTGAGGATCGATTATCGGTAAGAATTTAATCCATGATTATGAAATCCTGTGTTTCAACCTTAACCTTAGTTTTCAGACTTGAATTTATTTCGTTCAAGCTCCGATTTGAGCAAATAATGGCTCATTGGAAAGCTTATTAGCTGTACTAACCATCGGTAACCATTTTTGGTGTTTAAATGTGTTGTAGGTGGTCGAAATTGACGTTTGAACGTCGGTGGTGAATAGTGACAGGATTGGGTTTCTTAACCCTAGGTCCGATTTCGCTTTTTGTTGTTTAGGTAAGAGTCTTCGGGCCCTGTTGAGGTTATTTGAACTGTCAATTGAATTGGGTAATAATTGATGTGAGAGAATGAAGAATGGGTAGGAAAAATGTTAAGGGTTTTGAAGGAAGGATGTGTGAAATTAAGGTTTAATGATAGTACGGGATAGTAAGAATCATAAAATGCACGTAAATAAATGTGTTAGTGATAGTAAGGGTGGTTGGTCCATAGTAATTATAACCACATACTCCCGCGGCACAGTGGAGGACTCGATTCACTTTTTAAGTGTTCGAGTGTGCCAGGCCAAGTAAGGGCATGTATAGGCCAAGTAAGGGCGTAAAATCTATGGTCCATAGTAATTATAACCACATACTCCCGACAGACGAGGCCCATTTGCAAACGTCAAAAGAAACGGCCAAATAAGAGCGTAATTGAAAATTGGAGTCTAAAATTATGAGGGGTTGCAATAGAATGCATTAGAGAGAATTCATTCAAAACTATTGAATCGTGTGTATGTAGCCGGGTAATTATGTGTTTAAACAATGAATTTGATTGTTTGTTAGTGAGAAAATGGTTCCATCTCTTAAATAATGAATGGTGTGCTAGATAGAATTGTGAAGCATGACAAGAATGTGTTTGAGCCTAATGAGTGTTGTGTTTATATGATTCACATGTGAGTGGAAATGGATTATGCTTGCCAAGTGTGGGTTGATGATCCATGATTAAGTGGATTGGAATTAGTTGGATGTGATTATATGTTTAATTACATGAATATTATTGGTTGAGAATTGAGTTAGGAATGGTATGTGATGTTAGGAAAAGATTATGACATTGGAATGGTATGTTTATGGAATTTTCGTGCAGGAAAACAACGATGAACGCGGGGTAACTCCTAAGTACGCGCAGTCGTGATGATCATGCATACCTGAACTACGCGTGGTGGCAGCGAAAACGTGTACTCGACAACCACCGCGCGTAGTTCCGGCTGATCACATGTGGAACGCTGGTTTTCCGGATTTTCCAAATGGTTGTTTATTATGATTTGCCTGTGTGTTATTCGTTTGGGTATATAACTGTCGTGTGATTATTTGGTGATGTACAAGTGTTTATAATGTGATATTTTTGTGAAGTGATTACATATTTTTATTTTCCTGAAAATGGAATATATTGTCCATTTGGTAAGTGTTACTTGCTGAGTCTCGCGACTCATTACGTTTTATGCCTGCTGTGTGGGCAGGAACTTGAGGGGAATCTATTTTGCTACGAGAAAGATTAGGACCGCTTGTTCATACTTCGACCACAGAGCTCGGGAAGCCAAGGTGGATTGTGCACAAGGGCTTGTGTAAATTTTCAAATAGTGTATGTATTTTGTATACGGTTATAAGCGAAAAGGAACCGAATCAATTTCTTTTCTCTTGTAACCAAATCAAATTTTTGTACCTTAGTACATTTTGGAAATAGTCTTTCTCGACTATTGTAAAGATATATTTTCGTAATGAATGTATTTATTTATTTCTATTTTAAAAAATTTAAATATTTTTTTACAATCAAATGATGTCCGGATTCGATTATTATCTTATGGAGAACAATATAACAACATGAGATAATAGTTGAATTCAGGTGTCACATTACATATCTTTTATAATATGTTCTCATAAATAATTTGCACACTTTCCACAGAGAATATATTTCTCACAACTTACATACCATTATCAATTATGCCTACAAGGCATTCTATGTCTTGAACCATTTTACTTTACACAAACACACAGCAATTAAGCAAGTCTAATGCAAAGTGAAACAGTTCATATGCATACCCACACATACAATGCACAAAGTTACTTTAAATTCATATCCCTTCCTTATTCAATTCATAACTCAAATCAGTTTACCACAACATTAAGTCACCCGTATAAGTCATACAACCCACATTTGTCCTCACACCAAGCATTGAAGTCTACATACATACATATTCAACCAATTTTGCTCTTTTTATAAAAACATCCCTACAATGTAATTAATAATATTAGCACTTTATTAAATCCTTACTTATACTTACCGTGCTGTAGGGCAGACTCTTACCCTAGCACATACTCTCGGGACTCGACGGCCTCGTCCGATACCTGGTCGACTAGCTCCAACATTTAGAAACCACCATTTCTAAAACCTTATTTGCACACACCATGATGCAAGGAAAAATGTTTTCTGGCACAGTCCGTAGGGAATCTAATCCCTGCTCTGATGCCATTAAATGTGACGCCAAATTTCGTAAAACTCATTTTTGAATAAACCTCGATTTTCACACCATTTTTTTAAACAGTTAAGTACACGATAGAAAAACATTAGAAATAAAGTTTACAAATCATTTCACAAAGACCAACAATGGCAATCAAAAAATAAAGTTTAATATGCGGAAGCTATGGAAAACATTTAACATGATATGCTTATAAATCTCATCTCTACTAACGTATGCATAAATATACAAACACACACAAAAACCAACGACTAGGAGATCGACCTTCTGTATCGCACCACTCAGCCTTGTCGATCACGTAGTCCCATCAACAGTACATGTCACTCTGCACACATTATGTGACGCCCAAATTTAAATACCATTTCATAAATTAATTACTTGTTTTCCATGAAATGGGATTCAAACTTGAACATCATTTTTGTTTTTAGAATAATAAAATACAAGAGAATAAAATAGGAGAGATAAAATTTAAATTCAACTTTTAATTAAAATGCACGCATTTCTTTTCACCCAAAATTTTTACAGAGTTTGCGGAAACAAAGCCCATACATCTTAAAATTTTACAAATATTACCATTTATGAAAGAATAAAAACTGGGAAAATATTAATTCAATCATAACCTTATAAAATACAAATAATGCACTATGTATAGTTTGTTATGTACAAGGAAAATTGCTACACAGTGCACTGCACACATTAGAATCACTCGCCGTATATCCGAAACTTGTAGAGCAAGGTATTATCTTCACAATCCAAAATTTACCTTCCTTTAGTTCCTGCCGAGCGTTGCAGGCATAGAAATGCATGAGTTATATAAACTCAGTAAGTAAATAAACCATAATGGTCAATTTCCAAACATTTGTATGTTTAATCTTTTTCAATCACTCATATTCAAGTATAATCAAATAATCATATATTATTATTATTTGAAATTCTAAACATATACATAATAATAAATATGATCACAATCTCAGAATTTATAAATTTATGATGATTTTTATACCTAAGGCAAGAAAATTCACGTTTTTACACAAGATAGAGGTCAAAACGCGGTGCCGTCCACACTACGCGGTGTGTGACGGAAGTACGCGGTGTCGCACCCAGCCCGCATAGTTGGTGCATTAAAAACGCGGTGTCGTTCCATAAGTATGCGTTGTCGTGGCGACACCGCGTACTTACTGGCCACCCCGCGTTCTTACCTGTCTTTCGGAAAAAAAATGGCACAAAACATACATTCTTCACAAAACCTAACTTAAAACCAAATCAACATATCTCCCTTCATCCATCCTTTCCTCCTAACTTCATTCAACAATACAAAATCAATTCTCAAACCAAATATACTCATACAATCACAAGTCATTTATTCCAACATTATCACAAGAATTCTCAATTCACAATACAATAAAACATAATATACAACTAAGCATCATAACTCCATCAACAATCCTCCACAAATCATTCAATATATGAAACATTTCCAACAACAATATGGCTCGTAATTTCAATCCAACGTCAACATATCATATCATTCAAAATTTATTTCAATATTCATAAAAAACATGTCATATGTTATAGAAATGAATATGAATGCATGTTCTAATGCATTCTCTTACATGATTTCACCCGGGATCCAATAATTTGACGTTTGCAAATGGGACTCGTCGGCCGAGAGTACAGGTTACAATTTTATTACTATGGACCATAGATTTCTCTGCCTTTTTAGGCTTGTTTAACGCCCCAATGGCTGGCACCCTCGAACACATAAATGTGAACGATAAACCACGGTGCAGCAGAACGTATGTTTTATATACGACTACAAATATGCTCCCAAGAGCCGGTAACCCTCCCTCAATCAATTTTTATGCTCCCAAGAGCCCAATGAATGCATGTTGTGAAATGATCA
>CANYCX011879629.1:0-13775 GCA_948193385.1 Breynia disticha f. nivosa | reverse complement strand
AAATTGTGGGATTATAGAATTTTGATAAAAAATTGACTTGAAACTGCAATCAACAAGAATGATTTCACTTGATTTCATACCTGGGTTGAAGCATACCAGTAGATTTCTTCAAATCATCTTCATCGTTTTTCTTTGATTTTTGGAAAAAAATAACTTTGAATTGCTTTTTGATTTTCTGCAGATGATAATTGTGCTTGATGGGGTTTTTGTTTTTTGATGAATCTGTTTTGGAAGGATTGTTTTTTTTAAGAGTTGAGAATATTTGAAAGACATATTTTAGGAATAGGATCACAACATATCTCAGTTAGTTAAAGGATAACTATTTTTTAAATATAGTATGCTTGAGTTTCCATTTTTATAATTTGCAAAATTAGTGGTTACTTCCTCAATATGCAAACCTTAAGTGTAAGGTTTGTTAAATTTTCCCATAGTAATCTTCAAAACTTGGGAAAATTACATATATAGCATTTTTTTAAATATTACTACATGTATGTCATCACAAAACTTAAACAACTAAAATGACATGCTTTTGTTTAACTTCAATCACAATAGCAGATTTTTTTAATTTAAAAAAATATGTCATTCTTGAAATAAAAAACAGCTCACTATTTTCCTTTAAATTAAAAAAAAACAAATGAGATTTGTAGCATAAATTGAGGATTTCAGTTTTCATTGCATTTGTTGGCATTCAAAATTGAAGATACAACAACTTTATCAAGAAATCATAACGGCTGAACTCGATTTTAAATCTCAGAAATCATATTTTAAGAGACCTTGAAATTTCTCACGTAAAACAACAAAAAAGTAGTGAAATCGTCTCCTTTTTGCCAACAGAAACACAGCAAAAAATCCATAATTTCTTGCTTCATGCACATAAAAGTTCTACCAAGAATTGAGATTCAAAAAATAAAGGTTAGTTTTTCAATGATTTTTTTGTCCATTCTGTTTAAAAATAAACATCAGATTTTGCAATTATTTGCATTGTATGTTGGAAAAATGACTACACAACACTTTTTTCGTTGTGTTTACCCACATATATTGCTTACTAATTATCAAATAGCATATCGTAAATTGAAAAAGGATTTATGATACAGTTAGACACATTACATACTTTATTTTTAAAATTGTGATTAAATGTTTTGAAGTAAATGTTGTACACGAAAGCATACATTTGTTACGTCTGTAACATGGAATACAAATTGGCACATTTTTCTCAGGGTTATGAGTATAATGTAAACAAGAATTACAAATAAAATGAGTCTAAATTAGTTCGAAAATTGTTTTCAACCAACCTTCTTTTTTCCTTTAGACTTACTTTTATCCTCGATTTCCAATTCTAAATCAACATCTGAAATCAATTTTGCCTTTGACAATTTTTGTCTTCTGCTTCTTTCCTCGCTCGTCCTTTGATTTAATCTTCTGTTTTTTTGCCTTAATTGTATGAGAAGCAGTCTTCTCCACAGCCAAAACTTTTTGTTTACCTTTGCTTTTCGAAATTGACTTCTCAGCACTAACATCTCTTGGAGAGCGAACCTGCCGATGAAAAAGATATAGTTCAAATCAAACAATATATTCTGAGAACACCATTAGACTCATTTTCTATTAAACATCTCAACTGGAAAAAAAGCCAAAAAGAACATATACAAGACAAAAAAATCCTCAAAAACTGGAAAAAAACGACACCTAATTAATGAGCATGCACAAAAATCTTTATGTAGACTCCAAATATTCTAACACAAATTCACTAATTCTGGACACATCAAGACTCACAACCATACAAATCTACTGCATTTATTCATATCTTAACCCATGAAATCTCAAAAACCATTAGGTACATTCAAACACACATTACCTGAATTGGACCTAATAGAACCAGATATCCTAGGTATAAATTTATGAGCACAAATAGAATCATCTGTAGAAGGTTAAAAGTAAATCATCAACTCAAAATATAACAAATCAAACATACACAAACAAATACGACATAATGTGTTGAAAACAAATAGAAAAAGGTATCAAAAAAAATAATCCAAGAACCAAATAAACACAAAAATTATCCCAAAAAAAGTAAGAGCATTCCATTTTACCGTATGCAAAACCCTAAAACATTTCTCAACAATCAACTAAAAGAAAAACATAAACCAAGCAAAATCCATTAAACCTAGACACAAAAAGGCTCACAGATTTCACAAACGCTCGTCATTCGTTCATGTTTTGAAAAAATGGAAACCCAAAACCTTTAGGCACATTTAGACACTATATTCAAGCATTTCGCAAGTTAAAACTCTCCTAACTCAACACATTACAAAACCACCCGACTCTAAAAACAAAACCCGCAAAAAAATAACAAAAAAAATGAAAAGAAAACGTTGAGAATATACTTTGTGATTGCTCCTCATCGTCTTGTTCACTTGAAGAGTAATCTTCTTCAACATTAGCATTTTTCCACTTTAGTTTGGGGGCCATTTGTTTAATTCTCACCATTCTTGAACAAAAAATAATTCTTTGGAAAAGGCCTAAAGAAGGAGAGCACTGTCGTGTAGGGCTGTCCACTATTCGGTTAACCGACCGAACCAACCGTTAACCGATTGAAAAAATCGGTTCGGTTCGGTTAATTTTGTACTTCGGTCGGTTAACGGTCAGTTAAAAAATATATATTTCGGATTTCGGTCGGTTCGGTTAAAACCGTTGACCGACCGAAATAACCGAACTCAACCTTTAAACTACATGTCGTTAGATTAGTACTATGGCATTAGCATTACAAACCAAAAGTAGGGTTTCTTTCCCATCACTTCCACTCTCTCGGCAGCATCAATATGTCATTTGACTCATTTCCCTAACACCATCTCCTCTTCTCCACGACTCCACCATCCACCATCGTCGTGCCACTTTACCTCCGTCGACCGCCTCTCTTCTCTCTTCCTTTCTCTTCCCCTGTTAAGCTCCTCACTGTTCGTCTTTCCCTCTCATTATTCCTTCTCCTTAGGTAATGAAGAAATGATTACTGTACATATAACATAATGTTTTGCTTTTTAAAGTTGAGATTGAGAAATCAATGGAGTGTTTAGTAAATTTTTTGACTTTAATTGTTTTTTCGTTAAAGAATCAGGTTTATATTTGGGCGATACATAAGCTTTTTGACAAAGCTGAGAAGAAAGCAACTGGAGGAAGAGAGACATTTTAGAATATTTCATTGTTCAGGTTCGTATGTAATCATTTGATTACATACTGCTCTAGCTCTAGAACATTTCATTTTAGTTGAATTCAAATGAGAGTATTCATAGTTAAACTGGTTTTGTACCCGACATCTGAGTAAATTCCAAGCTTTAACCCTTTACTGTGAACATAAATCTTCCCATGACTTGAATCTTGATAGTTGATTCCAGATGAGAATGTTGAAGCTGTAGGAACCAAGCTTTACCCTTTACTTGAACAAATCTTGATAGTTGATTAGTTTCTCTTAAATTTTACAATTGAAATGATCCTACTATTCCATGATTCCATCTGTAGCCATGAAAGTCGAATGAACACATGGACTTTAATTTTTTAACTAGCCCAAGTAATGATGAAAGTTGAATAAACACATGGACTTTAATTTTTTAACTAGTCCAAGTAATGATGAGGTTCTAAAGGTTGTTGAAACATAATTTGAAAACTTTTGCTACTTTTATAATTTGATTACATATTTACCTCACTAATAATTAATTAATTGAAATTTGTACATTTAAGATTAGTTGACAATTTTGTTATTAACTAATTTTGTAATGATAAAAAAATCTATAATTAAATATCCTAAACTTGTTTGAATTGTTTCAGGTTCACGCAATGCAATAATTAAACTTGTTTAATTCTTTCGCAAATAAGATGAATTGTCAAGATTGGATACGAAGGGGAATGGATAAAATCAATATTGAGGAAGATTTGGAAAATCTTGAGGAAATACAACTGAGGTATTCAAAACTGCTTCAGAGTTTTATTTAAACTATTATTTATATTCATCTAACTTATTGTTTATATTTTCTTTTCAGCACTTCAAAAGAAAATACTAGGAAATCAAGTTGATCAAAGTGAAAATTCATGAAGAGTTGAAGAATATATATTTTGTTGGATGTACTTAGACTTCAATTATCTTTTATTGTAATTTTGGGAATTTATGTTACGATTTTCAGTTTGTATTTTCAAGTTTCGCACTTTGGACAAAATTATTAACTATTGAACTATTTTCTATTATTTTTATTTTATTTAAGATATGAAAAATATTAAGTTTTTTATTGTATTTAATTTGTAATTATAAGTTCGGTTAATTCGGTTAACCGACCGAACCGACCGAAAAAAAACGGTTAATTCGGTTCGGTTAAAATGGTATATTTCAGTCGGTTCGGTTAAAGTATTTTTACAAATTCGGTTAATGGTTAATTCGGTCGGTTAACCGAAACCGACCGAATTAACCGTTTGGACACCCCTACTGTCGTGCGCTTTTTGGAGAATGGGAGGAGAGAGAATTACTCTTAATTTCAATCACCTCAAAACAAGAAAATAATCAGTTAATTTGGCTAAAATTAATTTTTTAAATTCAAAATTTAAAAACTAAATTAAACGGAAATTAATCTCTAAAAATGTGGAATTTAAAGCTTAATTCAAAACTTTAAATTTTAAAAGAATATTTTCAGAATAAAAAATGATGTCATAATAGAAAATAAAATCATAATGCTATTTTTCAGAGATAATCTATTCAAACTATCATTTTAGAAAAATAAATTTTAAAATATATCATTTTAAATGAAGTCAAATTTAACATCCTATTTTAGTAAATAATGTTTCAAAAGATGCCCTTTTATATAATTATTACTCAAAACTTCATCTTGGATAAGCGGTCAATTTACACATATATCATTTTTAAAGTACCATCTTCCATATATACCATCTTAGGAAAAAAATCTCAAGAATGTCATCTTTAATGATTCTATTCCCTATATTACCACATATAAGCTTTTTTTTTACATTTTTTCTATGTATTGTCACCTTATGGTCAACTTGTGGTAGAAAAATAAAGATAACAACAAGTTGACAAAATGTTAAACAACAAATTAATTAAAAAAATAAATAGTCAAACCCTAATTTTCAAATCAGTAATACCTACTGCCGTCAAATTCTGTCAAATTAAATATATGAACAAAGTCGATCATAAGTTGACAAAAAATTGACTACAAAGATGACCACAAGTTGACAATGAATCCCAATATAAACTCGGTTCCCACTCAGCTTCTCTGATCACCTCATAGAGAATTCATGAGAATTGCAACATGCTAACCTAATGGTTTAGAACGCTTATTAGATCAAAGGGCACTTCAACACCAATCGGAACCTGCAAAATTCATGTTCAATAAGCATGAATAACTAAATTTGTAATCAACTTGCATAAAATTGTGCCATCAAATAAACATAATTCCTAACAGAATTTCATGCCAAGTAGAAGAAAAATTTGCACATGTGGAATGAAACAACACAACACGAATAAGAGCCATTCGAGAATCCTGAAGCAAACTAGTCATACCTTAGATTTAACGAGACGAGTAAGCGCATTTCTCAATCATTCTGATGCAACAATTCCATAAGCCCTTACAAGTCCTCCAGTGCCTAATTTGATACCTCCAAAGCACCTATATATATTTTAACACCGACAATCAACAACATGCATTCACAACTAAATGAATTTATTCCAACATCATAACTAGCTATATAGAAAGAAACAAAAATTCTCTGGGGATCCCTCAGGTTTTGCAAACTATCTGTTTTGGTCCCTCAGTTCGTTTCTAACAGTCAATTATGCTCTATGATTACTTTGAAACGGACAAAAAAAGTAGAAGGAATGGAAAAGGAACCATGGTCATGAAGGAGGTGAGGGAGCTTACGATTGTTGAGACGCTCATCGCGGGCATCGAGTTCTCTAAATCAACAACTCTACAATCTCGAATTATCTGATCTAGATTTTTCTCATCCTCCATCGAATCATCCAGCCCCAATAATTCGTAGTAATCTTGTTCATCCATTTGCCCATAATCACTGCATTTCATCGTTATTTTATGATAATTAATCGAGAATAGTATAATAAAAAAACAAAGAAAGAGAGAAAAATAATATTACTCCATGAAGTTATCATGGAAGAGATCCTTTGAAAACGGGAGAGAAGAGGAGAGATTGAGGGAAATTGGTGATAATCTGAGTGAACTCAGGAAATAGAATCACTAAAGACTCTAAGCGTCTGAACTTGTTGAAAATTATGCAGGAAATTGGTAAATCTAGTGGAGAGAGAAGAAAATTAGTGGCGTTGGATCAGAGAGTGATGTTGACGGAGGTTGGTGATCTGAGATTTTAACCCAATATATAGAGTGGTAAATCTGGCAAATGTTCAAAAAAATGGTATTAAAGGAAAATATTTAAATAGGGTATTAAAAAAGAAAATGAGATCTTTTAGTGCGACATCCCACGACCTTTGTTCTGGATAGGCACGCCGATGGGCTTGCTTCCGGTCTTCTTTACAAAGTCTTTTAAACAATATTTCTACACTTATACAACATTAAAATGCACAGGCCTATTTAAACAATATAAAAAAAGGGCACGTGAAATGCACCATAAAATCACAATACATTCACGACACAATATACAAGGATAACATGCATCTTCCAATTTTAGATTTCTGTCATAGCCGTTTAGAGAAATTATGTAATTAACAAGAACTCATGTATATTATGGAAATATTCTTTGAAACATAGTCTTGTTTTATAATTTTGGTTTAGATTTATAAAAACTCATATTATCAATGATAAATTCGAATGGGAATACTTGTTTTATAACTTAGTTTTTAAGTCAAGGTTCATGTGATTTTGAAAAGGTACAACCTTAACAATCTCAATTCTTCTCCTTTTAGTCTTTAGCCTTAGTTCATAAAACTTGTGCACTCAAAGAATAAATCAATGATTGATAGTCTTGTTTTTATAATCTTAATTTAGGTTTATAAAACTCATGTAATTTAAGAATCAATCAAAAACAAAATCATCTTACTCTTAAAACCATTATTACATATTTTTCAATTTGTGCACAGAAAGGAACAATTTAATTTCCATTTAATTACTTATTTACATTATACATCATCAATGTAAATATTAATATAACATATATAACAATTAATAATCTCATACCGTTAATTAAAATACAAGTTGAATTCTTAAAATAGTCAAACCATAATAAAATAAAAAGAACTCGACCATGGCATCAAACTATATTCTCAATCCAATTATGATTTGTGTTTGATTTAATCATAATTTTCCCGATTAATTCAAACATGTTGTCCAATTTTAACAAGAAAATTCAGCTCAACCTTACGCACATGTAAATTAAATTCTATCTTTGATTCTTAAGAAGTTCAAATATTAAACCTATAATGTTCCCTTCAAAATAGCAATTTCAACATTCAAGGTTTTATTTTTAACAAATTGACTAACTAATTATGGAATAAAGATTCAATCTTTACATTGGTTTCTAGCCAATTTCAAGTTAAAGTCTAAATCTTTAGCATGCATAACTTTAATTCTTTCATCATAAGAATCAAGAATTCAATTTGTATTTTTCTGACAAACAAAATTCCGACAAAAAGAGAGATATGGTTGAATGTGTAAATGTTTAGTTTGGATCCTTTTATATAGACCTCCAAAAACCCTAGTTCTAGTTCAACTTAAATTAGATTTTGTAGTATCTTATCTTTATCATGTTTTCATGTTTAGAATTATGCCTACTCATATAAGAAGTAGATAGTACAAAGCTTATCCAACATTGACAACCATGAATGTCCATTGCTTCGTATAGGTCTTCGTGGATTGTTTTTTTCGGGTCAATAACCCGCTTTGGTTCATTGGTAAAAAAAAGATAATTACATGCACACACATTTTTTTATATATGTTATACATTTTTATTTTCTATTTTTAGAATTTATCAACTTTTTTCAATTTAATTTCCCATGTTTCTTCACAAATACACCCATTAACTACTCAAATAACTTTTAAATTTGATAAAATTAAATAGTTTTTATTAGGCTTTATTTTTATGTAAAAATTCCCAAAAAAAACACCAGGAGCCTACCATCAGGGCCCATGTATGTTTTTCATATTTTTTAATTTTACAAAAAATATACTTGAGTTATAAATATGAGATCATGTCCAATACACTCACGGACACATGCTCTACCACACCACATGTACCCATTTTTGTCAAAGGTCAAAAAATGATCATTTTGCCCCTGAATTCAAAACTCAAGGTGTGAAAATCCTATATGCTCTATTTATCCTTGGTTATGAAGTTCAAAGTATATAGATATTATTAATCTTGTTATAGTTTTAATAATGTCCTAACTAAAAAATATACAACAACTCAAACTGTTGGCTAGTAAGTTTATACCATCTTTTGCCCTTTTGATATCATGATATGTAGCATGAAATAAATCACTCTTGTTCTACTGTCACTTTCTTGATTTTATTTGTGATGCTGAAATAAACAAACTGCTGATCTAAACTATCAACAACCTGAGTATGATCATACACTACTTAGTACACAAATTAAATGGTCGATGATATTAACTTTATTGAGTGGCAATCCTTCCTTTTTTGTGATCCTCTAGCATGAATTTAATATATGCTCAATCATATCCATGTTTGTCACTCAATTACGAGCATATTATTCATATGTTAAAGTACACTAGAATTTACCTAAGTCATTAAAATTTCTACTATTATAAGAACGATTATGACTTGTATTACAAAATAATTTTCTTATTTAAGTAGATCGATCAAATACATTCTCTCTATATAACATATTTATCTTCTCTATGCTCCATAATCTGCAAAACATAACCATACCATAGAGCTGGATCTTAATCTTACACTTAGTTAATTGCAATTCTCTTATGGTATACTGCTACCATTAGTTATTAACTACGAATCGACTGAGTTATTAACAATATAGTTTCGCAATAATAATTTTCCGCGAAGCAAGAAAGTCGAGCACAACTTTCTTCATGATGATCTTCTCAAATAAAAATTATTCACTGCACTTAAAGATCAAATTCGTCAAGAGTTTCTCACAATGAAAAACTTCTTGGATGAAACAACTTTCTATGAGAACAAAATAAAAACAGAATTAAATTTTATATATTGTTACAGAAATTCACTCTGTTCTCTTGTTGTTCTTACTTAATCTGTTTTCACCTAAGAATTTACCAAAAAACTAACTAAAACATACATACACTGGTGGTGTGGGATAAATTCGAAGAGAATGCAACCTGAATTAGTTTTTTGAGCAAACTTTTTGTTGGAATTTGGTCATTTTCAAGTCCCAAGTTCACACAACAAAAATACTGAAGAAAAATCCCAAGATCAACTAAAGGAAATATACTTCTTTCTTATCAAATTTTACATTTTTGTCAATGTTGTTTTGCATTTTTGAGGTTAATTTGCTAAACAAATACATGATGAAAATGAACAAGCCACATAATTTCGCAAGTCGCAACCTTACCCTATGCAGAACTTACAGAAAGTACAAACTACACTAGCTTACACTGATCGAAACCACTGCATTGTTCAACTCATAATCTTTGAGAGCGAACTCGCGTCAAGCCCGGATTTCCGAATCTGAGGTCTTAGCATCCTTTATTGGTGCTTCAACTTCCACATCAAACCCTGCATCACATAAATCACAATCCAATATAAAAATGTCAACATTACAAGCTTATAGGCATTCCAATCACACAATACAGAGTAACTTAGAAGGAATTCCAGTAATGTTATCGTGATTCGTACCATTTGTGTATGTCACATCAGAAGAAAAAGGAGATGATTTGGTTTCTAATTCATCCTCATAAGAATCCTCCAATTCCTCAAACTGAAAACTTTCACCAGCAGCATCAAGATCGAATGTATCAGGCAGTAAATCAGCCACATCATATGAATCAAACCCGTTATCCTGGGCATTATCATAGAAACCCTCAGCATCTTGGTTCTGACTAATCCAATAATCGCGGTACCATGATGAGCTTGTAACCAACTGCCACCACTCGGGTGAGAAATCCTCCACTTCCCTGTAAGCAGCAGGAACAAATAGAGGTGCATTAGGGTTCAAAGTCGATCTTCTTCCCGAAACCAATGCCATTTCTTTCAATCAAGTCAAAATCTCTTGATCTGTAACGAAACATAGACAAAACATCTGATCAGCATGATTATATTAAAATTAAACATGCTATGCATCTCAACTGGGACTTCCATAATATCATTTCAGCAAAAAAGGTTAAAATATGATGAATTTGTAAGCGTTTCTCAACTTTATTGAAATATTTGGCTCGTTTAATTTCAAAAAGAACAAAAAATAAATTCCATTTCATTTATGATTCAACAGTTTAAAACTATACTTGAAATCAATTCAAGCAGATTCTTCCAATAACTAATAAAATTCACAAGACCCAACAATCGATCTAATCAGTCATCAAAATATTATAAATCAAAATTAACTCATTAATGATTCAAACAAACAAAAAAAAATCAAACTAGAAATGATCTAGAAATAACTCTACCTTCTGAAGGAGAAAAATATCCGACGGTTGACCAGTTAATATTAAGAGGTGACTTTTAAAATCAGGGAACGAAGGAAGGCTGGTATTTATATAAAGAAAGAGGCCCGAAGCAACTTGGTTCGGATCCGAAGCTGAGATTCGGGTTGTACGCGGAGTTGATCGTGTTTGACTTTTGACTTTTGTTGTGACAGATAGGATAGGATGGTAAATTTAAGCACAGAAAACATGAGGAACAATAAAATTTTAGTAGTAAGTTTTTTTATTTATTATTTTTAAGAAAATATACTATTTTTTTCTTAATTTTCTATTATGGGGAAAAATAGTTGTTTTTTGCCAAAACTTGGAAGGGCTGGCAACTTTTTTTCTTTTAAAATTACTTTTTATTATCTTTTTTTGAGAAATTTATAACAGTTTTTTCTAAACATTTTTTTGTCCCTTTTTGGTTTTTCATTTAACTTCAGTAAATGAAAAAAGTAACGAAGAGAGAATCTAGTTTCTATCATTCATTTCGATTCAAGCGAAAAGAGCAGTTAAAGTTAGACCACTTGGATTCGTGTCGTTTTAATTTGTGTTGAATTTTAATAAGTTATAAATGGACAAATTCATTTATGATCAAAATTTATTTACGTCTTGGTGGTATGGCGAGGAAGCTGGGCTCTTGCAGGGACCCGGTGCTGCTTGAGGCGATGGCTGTAAAGGAGGCGCTGGGATGGATTAAGAACACGAAGGTTAGGGATGTCGCTGTGGAGACTGACTGTGTGGTTGTGGTTGCAGCATTAGATGATAAGGAGAAGTACCGCTCAACATTTGGGTTAATTATTGATGATTGCCGCTTTATTCTTGCAACTCTTATTAATATAATTTTTTATCTTATAAATTATATAATTTTATACATATAACTTAATAAATAAACATATACAATAAATAATTATAAAATCTAACAATGATAAAGATCTCCTCACAAAAAAAAGTTACCGTGAATTTATTAACACCAAGTATATTCCGTAGTATTTTTGAAATGTAATAAATTATATTTCAAAACAGGATTAATTTTGTTACGTGGTTTTCCCGTAACAATGCGCTCTGTAGCGTTGGGTAGGTTGCGATAATAAAAGGAGTTGGAATAATAAAGCAGAGACCACTCCATGTGAGTGCGATTGACTTTTCGAAAAAAGAAAGCAATGTAATCGCCGCTGCTGCAAGACACGTCGCAAAATGGACGGAGAAGATCAGACGGTGGGAGCCACCCAGTTTGGTGATACAAAACCAGCCTGATTGTGAGAGTTATTTTACACATGGCGTGCTGGTTGGTAACGGTAAAGGAGCAAGATTCCAAGAATGCTACTTCACACTCATCCTATCATGCCTGAGTTGAAGCCTCCCATCGTTTCGATATTTTTGGTGATTGGGTTGAAGGATTTGCTAGGCTTGGGTGTCAATATATATCAACTTTATATACTCTAGAATTAAGGTATATCTATAATTTAATAAATAAAATTGCAAAAAAATTTAAATTTTGAATAGTTTACTAATAAATAATATATATATATATATATATATAAAACTATTGAAACATTATCTAATATAATGGGATTTTGACACTTTTATAGCATTATAGTTTCATTTTTGTAAAAATACACTCATGTTAAACTTATTTAAAAAATGTACAGATTTTTTAACAACATTGATTTAATGCCATTTTTTTAATAAAGACAAAAAGGGAAAAACTATAAAAATATTTAATCTTCTTTTTTTTCCTCTAATCTCTCTTTCCTCTTTTTTCTCCTCTAATCTATCTTTTCTCTCTTTTAATTCTTCTTTTATCTCTTTTACATTTTCTGTCTATTTTTTTAATTTTACTAATTTTATCTTCTTATTATTCTCTTTATTTTTTTTCTCTTTTCTTTTCTTTTATTCATCTTTTAACTTAATTTGACCAATTAAGTTAAAAAAAGTTCAAATAAGTTCACGTGTTTGAATAATTGATGTTATTTTTTATTTTTATTCATTCCATTTTTTATACTTTTTATTAAAAATCAATCAATTTAGTTCGTATTAATTTGAAAATTATTAATAAAATGATCAATAATGTTTATTTTTCTTAAAAAGGTCATTTATAGAGCTCCTCTTTTAATAAATGTTCAAATTAGATCAATTAGGTCCAATTTTAATCAATTATATTCAACCTCGCATCCTGCATAATATGTCCAAAAAAATGCTTTCATTGAGAACACATATTCAACATCCTGCATAATGTTAAAAAAAATATAAATTTGATCAGTCAAACAAAAAAAAGAAACAAAAAGTTGAAGACAGTTGTGTATGCACATATTAGTTTGAAAAAAAAGTTAAAAAAGCACAAATTTTATGAAATAAGTACAAATTTGATCAACTTAACAAATTTTAAAATTAAAAACACAAATTAGTTCAAAAAAATCAATAAAGTAAAATTTAGTTTAAAATAAAACAAAAACAACCAACATATTTTTCAAATAAAAACAAAATCGAATCTGAACAAAAATAGCGAAAGAATACAAATATTACTTCATAAACAACAACAAAATCTCCAAAAAAAAGAGTACAACAAATAATTCAACAAAGTTGAAACGAACAAACAACACATAAATTACAAAGGAGAAGTCAAAATTACAAATATAACAATCAAAATGCCAAATTCAAAACTAAAAACAAGTCAAAAACTAAAAAAACCGCTAAAAATTAAATCAAACAAAACAATTAAAATCAAAAAGACTTTATAAACAAAGAAAAAATAGGAAAAAATTATTGACAATAATGAAAACACCTTGTTCTAATTATTGTTGTCGGAGGAGACAGATGAGGCTATTCTTAATGTTGATGTTGATGCCATTGCAGAGAAGTTAGATGTGGAGTTTATTGAGATTGAAGATTCTTGGTGTGGGAGGAGAGAGGGAAAGAATAGTTGTGAAAAAAGAGTTGTATTTCAAAGATTGTAATCACATAAATGTAGAGAATGCCTATTTAAAAAAGAATTTGATTAAATCTTTAAGATAGACTATCTAAAATACTCTTTACATATAATTTAAAATTCAATTGGGCATAAACCTAAACAATAAACCCTAAAAGAGCATTTTCACAGAATAAACAATTAACATATGCATTTATTTAAAAAAAATCAAAA
>CANYCX011879334.1:0-11055 GCA_948193385.1 Breynia disticha f. nivosa | reverse complement strand
TTGAGAGTATTACATTCTTGATTGATCCAGTAGAGAAACAAGTTGGCGATGATGTTATTGCGCTGCTGCAACAGGGTAGAAAATTTGACGACTGCAATGACAGAGAGAAGGGCTCTTAATTTTTAATGACTTTTTGTTTGTTGACTATTTATGACTTTGTAAGAACAATTTTATTTCATTTTTATTCGTTTCGTGTCGGGTCGAGTTGGTCCTGTTGGTCGTGTCGAGTAATTATATAATAATCGTGTCGGGTCGTGTCGTGTCGTCATTTCAACATCTAATAAATAGGTTAATCGTGTTAAACGTGTCGGGTCGTGTCAACCCGTGTAATAAACAGGTCCTGTACCTGTTTGGAATTCTGACCCGTTTATTAATCGTGTCACGTGTAAACGTGTTAACAGAGTATGTCAACACGACACGTCGACACGTTTGGACAGCTCTACTCCAAGACACCCTCATGAACGTTGATTTTGATAGGAATGCACAAATTTGTGTTTAAAATGATAAGAATGTCAGTTAAGTTTGTTCATTTTTTGTTAATGTTAGTTAAAGTTTTGGAAATATGAAAATGTTTGATTTTGATTTTGTAATTGTAAAATTGTCAGGGTATTTAGAACATGAAATTTGACATTCATATAATTGCGACCTAGAATCTTGTCAATTAACAAAAATCAACAAAAAATGAACAAAATACAATGACATTCATATCATTTCAAACTCAAAATATAGTAATTTATATAATTATCTGTTATTATTGATAGGTCCGACCCATGACTGGTAATTCAATAATATGATTAGTAAATATACGATTAAATATAACACAAATAACATTAATTTAATTTTTATAATATTTATATTATAAATAAAAGTATTTAATAAAAAATCGCTTATATGATTATGATTCGGGAACTCAAATTGTCACCATGCATGAAACATTCTCAGGCACTACTTGGCTCTATACTTAGGCAAACACCATGATATTCTATTATCAAATTTTACACGATAACATGATTTGTGAATATATATTTATAACACGATACGAATAATACGAATTTAAATTTCATAATACTTACGTCACAAATAACACATTTCATAAAAAATAATACGACACGATTATAATACGTCTAAAACAAAATTACAGCTCTATTAATTCTCCTACTCTATCAGTCGGTGCAAGAATTTCTGCATAGAAGAATAATATTTGATTTGAATCCAAATTAACCAAATATGGAAAAGAGATTTCCATATGAGATTTTCTATTATATTAAAATGCCCCTTCACATTCATGTCTGCCTCTCCATAATCCTATAAATACCATAACATCGCAACAAAAATGGAACAACCAAATATAGCAGCCCTTGAAGAGTAAAAATGCATCACCTCATCACCATTCTCATTCTCTCATTATTCCACTTTTCTCTACTCTCCAATGCTGCAGATTTCTGTGTCGCAGATCTCACAGCAGCAAAAACTTTCTCAGGATATTCATGCAAAAACCCTGCCACTGTCACTGTTGATGATTTTGTATTCACCAAACTATCCATTCCTGCCAACACTCATACCAATTTAAGTGCCGGAGCTGTGCCAGCTTTTGTCCAACAGTTTCCTGCCCTGAATGGACTGGGACTATCCATGAGGTTGGATTATGCACCTGGAGGCGTGGTTCCAATGCATTCTCATCCTGCCGCTACTGAGATTGTTTACGTGCAATCTGGTACTGTTCTTTCAGGATTTATCTCCTCTGCAAATGTTCCATATATGAAGTGTTAGGACACAAACCAAACAAGAGTACCCACAGTAATAAAAATAGAGAAAGAAAAAACACAAAGAATTTTTAACGTAGTTCGGTTTCTCAACAATAAACCTACTCCACGATCTCCACTAAATAAAGGTTACAATTTTTGGAACGGATAAAAATTGTGAAAAACCAGCACAATGTTACAGTTTTTGAACGGACAAAACTAGTAAAAACCCTCTCACTCTCACAAAAGACCAAAGTCCAATTACAACTCTTTAATGAACTAGACTTGGTTTTGTGATACCCAACTACTAAGGCCTAAAGCGGGGAGAACCTCTTTACACTTTGATTTCTAATCAATGTGGGATGTTGAGTTTCACTCTTACTCAAATTCTCACGCTTATTCAAACTAGAATTTGAGTAGTTAACCTATCATGAAGAAACTTAAAAAGGGTGATGTTATGATAAATCCAAGAGGGTTGCTTCATTTTCAACTAAATGCTGGTAAAGCTCCTGCCACTATCATTGTTACGTTTAGTGATCCTGAGCCTGGTGTTCAAGTTACGCCTTATGCTTTGTTTTCGAATAACTTGGCAACTAAAATCTTGGAGAAAGCTACTTTTCTGAATGCTGCAGAAATCAAGAGGTTGAAGGCTGTTTTTGGTGGCTCTGGCTAGGAGTACCCAAACTTTTGTTGATAAATAGAATGAATTTTTGTGATATAATAAATCACAAGAAGTTTTTTTTTCTCTATTTTCTCATGTTTCAATAAGTACTGTTTTGTTGATGAGTTTTCTGGGTTTAAAGATCTGATTACTGTAGTTCTCTGCACATTCTCATATACGATTAGATACGATACTAGTAACATAAATTTATTTTTTTAATATTTATATCATAAATAATAAATAATATGATCCGACAATATTGCGAAATGCAAATACTAATCGGCCTTTATTTAATGAAATATATTTCTTTATTAATAGCAACTTTAATACACAATTATTTTTAACTGGGCAATCATAACAATCTTTTAAAAAAGTCAGATTAGAGACTATTATTATGTTTTAAAATTTGGATCGATTCAATTGATCGGACTGAAAATTTAACGATTCATCCATTAAATTATTTTGGATTTACATTTAGCAGAAATGCATTAAACCAATAAAATTCATTAATTTTGCCATTTGGAACGAAAATCCAATCGAACAGAATAATTACATAGTTTTGATATTATTTAATAATTATTTTAACTTGAATTAAAATATTTCGTAATTATTTTTATAATTTTTTTTATCTAATTTAACCAATAATTTGATTGTTGACACAACTTAATAACCAAATTTTCTGTCTCAATCGCTGGCTGAATAAGATTTTAAAACACTAATTAGTATTCAATTCAACTGCAGCTCATGCAAGCTTAAGGAGTTGATTTAAGAAAAATAAATGTACAGTTTTAATGATATGCTCCTTCCCTTGGTGTAATTTTTTAAAGAAATTTTTTTATTTCATTATAATTATTTTTCTATTTTACTATTAATTAAATATTTTTAATTAATTATCAAAATTTTAGGCTCTATTTATTTAGAGAAATTATTTTTTTTTTAAAAATATTTTTTTTATTTAAATTTTAAAATGACAGTTGTATTGTATGAATAAGATTTATTAGAATTGAGACAGGTCGTGATTTCCGCGTAAAAAAAAAAAATACTAAAAGATATGAATAAGCATATTAAGCCGCCTTGGCGAAGGTATAAAAGTTGAGAGATCTTACACATCTACGTCATCACTCGTCTCCTTTCCTCTCCTCTCTTCATTTTCCTTTTCTTTCAATTTCCAATTCACAAAAAAAAAAAAAAAACACAAACTAAAAACTCCTCTCTCTCATACAGCCACTCCTGAATATCCTCGTCCTGCCACGTCATCACCTCCCTTTTCCTTCCACTTCCATTCATTCCCTTTTCAACTCCTTCCGCCTGTTCTTTTCACATTCCTCCCTCGTTTCTTTACGCCTCATGGCGGTCACCGATCTTCACCGGAGACACCATTCCGACTCGGATAGCTCCGCTCAGATTGATCGCGTCTCCCAGAGCTTGATAAGTAATGGTTCAGATTCCAGTGATAAATTTAAGGTTGAGAATAAAGAGAATCGATCTGACGTGAGATTCACGTACAGGCCGTCCATGCCAGCTCATCGTACTGTTAAAGAAAGTCCTCTTAGTTCCGCTGCTATTTTCAAGCAGGTCAGGTTATTTTCGTCTTTTTCACTTTTTTGTAACTGTTTTTTTTGCCTTGAACTTAACTTATATTCTTTATTGTTTTATTTGTGTAGCAGAGTCATGCAGGGTTGTTTAATTTGTGTATCGTAGTGCTTGTTGCAGTAAATAGCAGGCTTATTATCGAAAATTTAATGAAGGTTTGTTTTTACGTATACTATTTTTTATGAATTTTTTTCATTTTTATGTAACTGAAATTGATTTTTTACTTGTTTGTTTTGCAGTATGGTTGGTTGATTAAGACGGGATTTTGGTTTAGTTCCAAGTCGTTGCGAGATTGGCCTCTTTTTATGTGTTGGTAAAGTTTTTGTAATTTTATTTGGCTATTTAAAAGAACTCGAAATTTATCTCAAATAAAAAACTGGCGGAGAATACCAATTTGCCTAATTTTGAATTTCGACACAGATTTATTAATTGCCTTGAAGTTTATGCTCTTCGACTAAGTAACTATTTTCGCTGCAGCCTCACTCTTCCAGTAATCGCACTCGCCGGTTTTGCAGTTGAAAAGTTGGCATATAGAAAGTACATATCTGACACCGTGAGTATTTGTATGTTTTGATTACCATTATGTTTGTGGCCGTCTTTGAAATTAATTAAAAGTGTTGCTGTTGCAGGTTGTTGTTTGCCTGCACATTATTATTACTTCAGCAGCTGTTATATACCCAATTTCTGTTATTCTTAGGTTTGGTTTTCATTTCCTTCCTCTTTATTCATTTTGGAGGATATTGGGATTTTCACTTGCGTGAATGTTTTTGCACTGTTAAACTATTAGAGTATGTTGTAAAAATTCTAAAAAATTCTGAGACTTCATCAGTACTTGGGTTGTGATAGTTCAAGCATTTTATCCATATTGATCTGTTGTCCCTACCAATTCCACAGTGTGATTGTCTGGAAATGTATTTAAAAAATGTCAAAAGATTTATGGATCCACTATCATCAAATTGTCCTGAAAATTGATGTCTTGAAATGATAGCTGATCGTTTGAAACTGTTTATTAAAATTTAGATGTAGCTATACTATTTTATTTATTTATTTTTTTTTTCTTCCTTAAACTGCTAGTTAAGTTTTCGGCAGGTGTAATATTAAGATATAAACAGGGATAGCTATGATACTGTCATACTGACCATCTGCTCTGCATTTGTGCAGTTGTGATTCAGCATTTCAGTCTGGTGTCACATTGATGCTCTTTGCTTGCATTGGTTGGTTGAAATTGGTTTCTTATGCGCATACGAACTATGATATGAGAGCAATGGCCAAGTCGATTGAGAAGGTAGAGATATAATTCTGTGAAAAAAGTTTGATGCTTTCTCGTGAAAAGATTTAAGGATCTATTTCTAATATTTACTTGCATGATTCCCCACACCAAAGAACTGATATTTAAGTTAAAAAAAGTGATTTATGCTTCAGCCTTGATAAATAAAATGGTTTATCATTACTTAGTGAGGACATATTTCATGTCAGGGAGACGTTTCATCTAGTCCTCCACAAGTAAATATATCTTCTGATGCGGACTTGAAAAGCCTGACATATTTCATGGTTGCTCCAACTTTATGTTATCAGGTAAATTCATATTTCTTCTATATGTTAATGCAAATATTCATTGATTTTCTAGTTGATTCAAATTTCAAAAATAGTTTCAAGATCGACTTTGCAGTTTCTTCAACAGCTATTATTTGTTGTAGAATCTATATTTCCTTTGACAAGTTGGAAAAAGTGGGTACATTTTGCTGTTGTTAGTCCTTGTTTCTAGTATGGACTCTAAATTTCATCTTAATCTGATATTTATGAATTATATTTATGCAACAATGTTTGGCTGGAAACTTGAAGTCATTTTTTTTGCAATACGTGCCTGCTTCCTAAACTTATGGACATTTCTTGGATTGATCTTTAGCAATATGATTGTTTTCCAACCTTTTTTCCGTTCCATTGAAAAACTTTGGCAATGAAAGACTCGATTCTTCTTTCAAATTTACAACTGATTTTATATTTTTTTTTTCCATTCCCAGAAACCGCTTAGTATCAAAGTATGATGATAGAGAATCTATTTTCTTCTTTTCCAAACCAAAAACGATCTTGGAGATCCAATTTTTACCAGTGGGATCTTGTGAACTTTTCTCACATATACTTTATCTTCCCATGATTTCTAAAGTATAACCTGAAGAAATTTATAGAAATTTAATGGAGTGTTATTTGCTGTTGTCAATGTCAATACCTTTTTATGTTGTATTGGCATTTTTGCTCTAAATACACATCTTAATTGTTTCGAAATCTTTATGGTATGATATTAATTTTTTTACAGGATACGATCATCTTTGGTTGTTAGTCATGATCATTGAATGCTCTAATTCTTATCATCCATGTAATTTTTTGCTGTAGCCTAGTTATCCTCGCACAGCATATGTTAGAAAAGGTTGGGTGGTTCGTCAATTTATTAAGTTAATAATATTCACTGGATTTATGGGATTCATCATAGAACAAGTAAGTGGATTTTTTTTTTGTATACAGTTTAAGTTTTTCCTTGAATTTGAGATATTAGTATCTGTGTCCGTATTAAGATTGGCTGTGGGCATAATTTTGCAGTACATCAATCCTATTGTCCAGAACTCACAACACCCTTTGAAGGGCAACCTCTTATATGGTATTGAGAGAGTTTTGAAGCTTTCAGTGCCAAACTTGTATGTGTGGCTCTGCATGTTCTATTGCTTCTTTCACCTATGGTAAGATTTTTCATCTTGACATACTCAAGATTGGGTTGATAGTTTCCGCTGAGTTTTCTTGTTGAATATCTTTGTTTGGATTTCTTCATGGGGCTACTCTCTTCTTTGGGGGAACTTATTGATGCTTAATTGTTTCATCACATTATCTTTCTACTTAAGATGTCAATAAGTTGATAGAAAAGAGATTTTTCATATGCAGGTTAAATATACTGGCTGAGCTCCTTCGCTTTGGGGATCGAGAGTTCTACAAAGATTGGTGGAATGCAAAGACTGTTGAAGAGGTGAAGTCTGAATTCTCCTTTGGAATTTTCCTTGATATATCGTATATTGTTTTCTGATGTGGGATTTTAATGATTGCAACTACGCATGATCATGGGCTTCTTCAGTACTGGAGAATGTGGAACATGGTATATTACTTTATCAAACTTCAGTTATCTTATCTTTTCATGTGTGTGGTCGTCTGATAATTTTGCATATGTTATTCTGCTTTTGTGATGGAACGTGATTTCACTCGGGTGAAACTCCTGATTAAATATTATTCTGAGAACTTACTTGAGTATGATGTGACTTGAAGCATTAGAAAAACTACAATTATTTTGACAATCTTTATTCATGAGCTGTGTGGTGGAACTTGCCTTGTGAGTCTAGGAAGTTGCAGGGGGAGAACAATAGTATATAGATCTGTTATCTAATGGATAAAGACACTATGGTGGCCATTTCTCTTCTCTCGCAATGTTCATCCCCGTGTTGAAGTTCTTTTACTTTTTATTTTTCTTGCAATTTACGCAACTTCAGTTTAGCTGGTACTTTTAATGAGCTATTACAGCCGTGATTAAATATAGCTTTTTGTTCTGTAATAATTGCATTTCTGAAATAACTATTTGACACTTGCATACCACCTTCTTCTAGAGTAAATATATGTAATTTCTACCGATGCATTCTTCCTTGTCCACGCAAAATTTCATAAACAAAAAGCTTTTCTTGCATTTGACTTCTGGTTTGCTCACAGCCTGTTCACAAGTGGATGGTCCGTCATATCTATTTCCCATGCATAAGGCGTAAAATACCTAAGGTAACTTCATCCTTGTGCACCTCAAAATTTGTTTCATGACATTGTGACATGATGACAGTTTCTTTTTCTGGATTTTACTTGTCAATATTATGGTCATGGTAACTTTATGTCTGTGCAGTGGAGATGGATCTTCATAGCTATCATCTTTTATGAGTGGACTTGAAAAGTTCTTTGCAATTCACTAACATGTCCTTTCTGTTCTGTTAGCTTATCATTTATTTATAGCTGTTTGCTTGCAGTGGAAGAAACAGCTGTTGAATTGGAGACTAGTTTAGCGGATTGTCTGATTATTCGTTATGTGCAACTCAATATCTGTTAATGATTTTCCCTTTTCACAAATATGCAGGGTGTAGCACTAATTATTGCATTCCTAGTTTCAGCCGTATTTCACGAGGTATGGCTTAATTGATTTCTAGATATTATTTTATTCTATATTCAATTTTTGCATTTTTACTTTTGTATACTTGTTCTTTGTTATGATTTTCTTCTTTCATTATTTTCTGGGAACAATGTAATTGGTGAAGTTTTGAGGTTTAAGAAGCAATGAGCCAAAAGAATTCTATTACTGGAATGAAAAGTTAGTTTCTTTTTGCCATCCTTGGTGCGAACTCTTAATTTTCTATTGTTGAAGGTTAGGGTCAGTACTACTCATTTTCTGGGTTCTAGCATATGGATTGGGAAGTACAGGGATTTGACAATAAATTGAAATGCTAAAATAAGAATAATGTCTGTGATACTGAAACAGATCTGGATCAAATTTTGTGATGAATTTTTCCATTTCAAGTGCTGCAGTACCAAGTATTTATGATCAAAAATTTTCTTAGATTTACTTTAATAAATTGTTAATTGACTGGCATTTGGATAAAATCATTTCTTTGCAGTTGTGCATTGCTGTTCCTTGCCATATATTCAAGCTATGGGCTTTTATTGGGATTATGTTTCAGGTATTCTTATTTACTGATTACATTGAAGTTCTCTGTCCTTCAAATAGTTTCCCTGCAAGTTTACCATATTGAGGTCAGTCTGTTCATAATATATATTAGTTACCGACATGTTACACCTTTCTTTCCTTTCAGGTTCCCTTGGTTGTGGTCACTAATTACCTTCAGCAGAAGCTGAAAAGTTCAATGGTACACCTTTCTTTTTATGTAATGAAATCTTTTTGGTATAGTTTGTCACTTGGGTTTTTCATAATATATTGGAGAACAAAAAAGCGCAGCTGTATGTTAAGAGGACTTTCTGAATTAGCATTCTGGATATCATCTTCAAATCCAGAATTTCTGCCGAATTCTTTTTTTCATGTAGTTTTCTTACGTGTGTTATGACTGAAACAAAAATTGTCAAGATAATTGCTTATCTGCTCTAATTAATCAGATTTTGGAGTTTGATGTAAATTTTTTCCATTGTCGTTTATATGACAGGTGGGAAATATGATCTTCTGGTCAATTTTCAGCGTTCTCGGCCAACCAATGTGTGTCCTTCTATATTACCATGACTTGATGAATCGGAAAGGCAAAACAGAATTAAGCTGATGATGCTGACATATAAAAAATTTGAGTCCGTGTGGTAGATCATCGGGGAGAAGCTTACACGTGCTTTGCCGGCTAATTCATGTCATTTTGTTTAATCACGACTATTCACCAAGATCGATCATGCTGGAGCTGATATGTTCATTCACATGATTCATGTCCTCATTTCATGTAAGTCTCTCTGACTTATTTGCTTAAAGTATGGGCCATTTTGCTGATTATAAATCAGCTGGGAGTGAGACTAGGGCATCATTGAGTAGTCATCTTGGTTTTAATACTGAGGAAAAATTGTACATGGTAGTTCTCATCTAGTTGCTTATAGTTTTCTTGGATTAAACATGTAACTTATCTCTAGCCTTTCATGAGTATACTTTTTCCTACCTGTAACGTGTTTTTGGGGAATGTGCTTTTCATGAGTAATTCACAGACTAGAATTATAGAAATGTCAAAACAATGGGTGTAGTTATATGTTATCATGACTGGAAAAATGGGGAAGGCAAGAACAGAATCAAGGTGATGATAGTGATGCAACGAGAGGTGTCAGATCATCATGGAAGGAGTACTCTTGGGGCTAATTTATGTCATTTTGTTTATGCTTAATCGAACTGTGTTCACACCCGAAGGTGGCAAGGCTGATATATAAATAATTTGCATGATTCATGCCTTCTTTTCATGAAAGTGTGTGGGGTTAGTTTGCTTGGTTCTTAAGAGAAGGAAATGTGATTGGTTTCATATGGTGCTACGAAATTTCGTTATTGTTTGCCAAAAAGAAAGGCTCAACTTTTTCTACACTTCATGCTTTTTGTCTGAATTCGTTGTGTTGCTCCAGGAAATTGTTTTGATTTATTTTATGGTTTAGTTGTGTACTTGTTTTGATGAAAAAATGACACATCTGGCGCTATTTTATACGCAAAAGTTTAAAATGACATCAATTTTTTTTAATTCATATGGCAAGATTAATCACAAATTCACCATGTGAAAAAATGACATGGCATTATCTAGCAAAAAAACAAATTAATACACTATTAACTATTCTTTAAAATAAGAAAACAATTGAAAATCAGACACCCATTAATCACGTTGATAAAAACGAAATAAACATTTATAACATCTCCAACAACATGAATGTGACCCTTAAATTCGACTACAACTCAGTTGTATTAGACTATAATCCTTCAAGTGTTGTACTTGGATTCGGAAATCATAAATTTTTGAAAATACAATTATAAAATACAATGGTTCAAAATATAACAATCCATTTTCACACTTTCAAATATATAAAATATGCATTTCATTACTGGAATAAAACTATACAAGATTTACCAGTGGGGATATCCCAAAATGATCAAGGTTTACAAAATTTACTAGGGTTATACAAGAAAAGATGTCTCATAAACTCCATTTCAAATATAACCCAGCAAAATAAACGCATGCACTATAATGTTCAATACAAAACATTTGTATGATATGTTTAACATCAGGGACGGACCCAGGTGGGTGCCAGTGGGGGCTTGTGCCCCCAACGGTGTCGACGGAGCCCCTAAAATGAGGGGTTTCGTCCGGAAGAAATTGGTTTGTGCCCCCACAGGAGCTGGTGTAGTGGTGGGGGCACCACCGAGGCTGAAGAAGGAAAGGAAGGATTTGGGTGGAGCGTGGTGCGGTGGCGAGGAAGAGAATTGGTGGCCGGAATCACGGTGGTCAGAGGAAGAAGAAAGAAGAGGAGCAG
>CANYCX011878150.1:0-14225 GCA_948193385.1 Breynia disticha f. nivosa | reverse complement strand
CCAGACTCCTCATCCCAACCGCCCATGCCAGGTCATCCGCGGGCAGTGAATCACTATATGGAACTCTACTAACGGCCCAGATTCTGCCCGAAATAACACGGGTAGATCTGGTTGCCTTTAAAATACGAGCTTCATCTCCTCCCATCCTCGCTCTCTCTCATCACAATCCCTTCCCTCTCTTGGTCTCTGTCGCTCCGTCCTCTCTTTTATTTTCATATACTTTTTTACTCCAAAAATTTTCAAGGAAAATAATCAGGAGAGTTGGCGCGTGGTCTGCACGCTCAGGTGAAATTGATGGTTTCTTGCTTTCGGTGTGTGGATTACGCGCTCCGAGGATGGCGTCAGCGGTAATTTCAAACGACTCAGGCTGGAAAACGACACCGTTGCAGCCACGCGCCATGGGGAAACTCCCATTCTCAAACCCTAAATTCTCCAAGAAGCGTCAACTACACGCGCCGGTGGTACAAGCTCCTCCGGCCCTCTTGGACATGGATGACTGTCCTGTGGTGACCCAATCGGCAGCCTCAGATGATGCGTCATCGATAAACAGACGAGCGAGCGAATTCAACAGCTTGGTCACATTCAATGTGAGGAATTACTCGCGGAATGAAATAGCGGAACTGAAGAAAAGATTGATAAGCGAATTGGAGCAGGTTCGGCAGTTGAAAATGCGAATTGAATCGACCGCTCAGATAAGATCTAATATTGTTACGAAAAAGAAAGGTAGCGGGAATAAGCGGCCGCTTCCCAAAGATGTGAGTTTGGTGAAAAGAGTGGGAGGTAATCAGCAAGAATCGTCTGCTCAATTAATGAAGAGTTGTGCCCAGATATTGTCAAAATTGATGAAGCATAAACATGGGTATATTTTTAATACGCCTGTGGATGTTGTCAACTTGAATTTGAGCGATTATTATGATATTATTAAGACGCCCATGGATCTGGGTACCATTAAGAACAAATTGGCCAAGAATTTGTATGATTCGCCTAGGGAGTTCGCGGCTGATGTTAGATTGGCGTTTAATAATGCTATGAGGTATAATCCGAAGGGGCATGAAGTTTATATCTTGGCTGAACAGCAATCAAGAAAGTTTGAGGAGTTGTATGAGCCAATTCGGGTTAAAATCGGTGATTTTGATGAGGTTGAACATCAAGAACGTCAAGAAAAGCTGCTTATCGATGAGATTCCTCAGATCCAAGAGGTTCAAGCGAGTTCTTGGGAGAAACCAGCGAACCCAGTTGTGTCGAATTCAATGACGCCATCAACTGGGCTGTTGCATCATAATGTGAGTAGTATTCCTCCTCAATCGAATGCGCAATTGCCAGTAAGAACACCTTCGCCAGTGCGAGCACCGCCAGTGAAACCATTAAAACAGCCAAAGCCCAAGGCGAAGGATCCAAATAAGAGGGAAATGAGTTTGGAGGAGAAGCACAAGTTGGGAATTGGGTTGCAGAATTTGCCGCAAGAAAAAATGGAGCAGGTTGTGCAGATAATTAGAAAGAGGAACGGGGATTTACGGCAGGAGGGAGATGAAATTGAGCTTGATATTGAGGCCGTCGATACGGAGACGTTGTGGGAGCTTGATCGCTTTGTTACCAACTATAAGAAAATGGTTAGCAAGATAAAGCGCCAAGCTCTAATTAACAATGCAGCTGCAATGGCAATGAGTGATGGAAATAAGGTATGTATTTGCGACATACCTTGTTCAATTTGATTGCTACATATTCATGTAAACTAATCAAATTGTTGATTTTGGTTTAAGCAGGAGGCAGCAAGGAATGATAGAGTTGAAGTAGTGAGCGATGTGAAGAAGCCGAAGAAAGGGGAGGCAGGGGAAGAAGATGTGGACATTGGGGATGAAATGCCCGTAAGCAGTTTTCCGCCGGTGGAGATTGAGAAAGACGATGGTCAAGCGAGTAGTAGTTTGAGTAGTTCCAGCAGTTCAAGTGATGATTCTTCTTCGTCCAGCGGTATGGAACCAAATTACTGATTTGGTAATAATATATGTGCAAGTCTTTGTAGCGGAAGATACTAAATTGCAAACTGTGTTGCAGATTCTGATTCAGGAAGCTCGTCAGGGAGTGATTCTGAGAAAGCACATTCATGAGGAAAGCTGAAGTGTCCATGTCTGGATTAGGTGTGAGTGTCAGCCTCTGTCCAAGTACATGAGGGTTGTGGCTAAGGTATTTAAACTTTCGTGACCATAGTTGTTACGTTGTGTGGGTGAGGCCGGGCAATCTGACAAGGTTTTGTTGTTTTGTGTCAACAGGAGGAGTTGGGGTTGTGTTGGATGTTTGAGGATGGAAAACTGGAATTGTAGAGAGGTGGGGAAATGAAGTGAAGTTGAATATGAAGAGTTGGTAAGTAGAACAGCCAGGGTTGTTGGGTTGGGTAGGGTAGGAGAAATTTAGAAGAGATAGGAGGAGTAGATGGGTTTGTACACATGGTAACAGTAAAGACGTGAACTTCCGTTTCCAATTTATTCTTTTGAATCAATTTGAAAGAAAAAAATGAGTAGAGGGATGGGTAGCTGTGTGAGTGTGTATGGGTTTGGATTGGAGAATGGAAGGAAAGCAGGTGGATGAGGTGAGGTGCCTGGGAAAGGGGTCTGTTTTGGAATCCATTGTAAATTACTTTTTGTCTGCTATTTCAATGGATGCTCTACTACCAATTTGACAAATGAATAACTAACTACACACAAATTCAGTATAATCATGAATTCCCATTCCCAATCCAAAGATAACTCCACCTATAACTATTGTTAACAAAAAAGACTCAGACTAATGAATTTGAAATCTGTTACTTGGATGAATTACATAAGCCAACCTATATCAAGACCAAACAGCCAAGGGAAGGGAAAGGAAGTGGGAGGCAACAACTCTTTGTCCTAAGATACTTTTGTATTTAGAAAATTCAACGCCTGAATACCATCAAACTCATATCAAACAATTTGCAATGAATATTCTTTCTTGCTCAATAACAAATACCAAACATATATAAATAATGATGAATCCTCCTTATAAAAGTACCCACCTCATCCAATAAAAAGATGAGGCAAATCATATATAGAAGAAGCAAGTTCAAAGGTTTTTCCTTTTCCTGTCTGTAATATCTCTCCTCTCATACTTCCGTCTACCCCCAAAAACAACCATATAAAATAGGGTACATCAAACATACCTCCATCTCAACTCCACCAGAAAGCAGACCCAACATCAATCCCCTTCATCTTCCTCCACCACCAGCTTACCACCACATTTCAAGCATCCCCACTCAAATGACTTCCCAAACCTTATAATGAATGCATCAAGTTCCCCTCCATTGACCCATATTCACCTCTCTCCCTCCGCCCTTTTCAAATTAACAAATACCTCGCCAAACTGAGATTCACACGCAGATTGGGCCTCCGGTGACAGATTTTTAACTGAACACTTCCTCAGTCCGTCGTCATTTGACACACTATGGAAAAACTTACTGCAAAACTTGCGAACATCAGCTCGCCTTGACTGCTTCTCTGGCATTTTTGTCACCAACACATTTATTAGATCACCAATTTTCTCCACATGGTTTTCCAACATTTTCTTTGATGCACTTTGGTTGCTTTCATTGGGATTGGAAGTCACCATTGACTTGAATATTTCCATAACCAATTCTAAAGCTACTACCTGACGGAACTCTGACTTTGAACTCCCACATTTCTCCACAAGAATGCCAAAAAGATGCTGCCCAATCCATGGCCTTCTTCGAAATATTTCTTTCAAGAATTCTGCTTTTATTTGAGATTTTTTGCTCTCAAAATATCCTTCCAATACACCCTTGAAAATTTCAACTACTTTTTGCACTTCAGTCTCTGACAAATTTTTGGCATCAATAATTTTCAGAACCCAGTATGTTGACTCCTGAGCAAGGGAGATAATCATCTTGTATCGCTTCCAAGAAGCTGACTGCTTCTTCTTGAATGGTTGGCCTGCAGACTTCTTCTTGAATGGTTTTGATGCCAACTTTAAGTTCTTTTCTAATAAAGATTCAAGAGAAGATAATACAACAGTTTCTCCCCTGGGAAATTCCTTGGCTTTAAATAATCTCTTTTGCAGAATGCCCCATATACGCTGTGCCAGCTGCTCACTTGATTCTGTTGTCTGTGGGTTGACTAATGCTTGAGTTAAGTTAGAGCACACTGTCAAAACTTGGGGCTTCCCTGTAGATTAAGACAACTTTCTGAATTAACATTCTAGTGTACAAATTGAACCAAAAAATAAAATCCCATGCATAACAAACAAAGAAGGAAGAGACTTATACAAGTGATTTTGCAACTGCACACATTAAGATTACTTCAGGAAGAAGTTAGCTCTAGCCTTACTCAGCTACTCATTCATGTACTTCAGTCGCAAACAATGTTTACTGATGCATTATTTACTTAAGATTCACCAACTCATAATGTGGAAAGTTTCATCTCCAAGTAATGTTAGTTAAAACAGCAACAAAAGACTTGCCTGGGTTTTCATGGAGGTAAATCTCTAGCAGTGAAAGGACACGAAGTTTGAATAGAACAAGCTGGGATTGAGCAGTTTCGTTTCCAGCCTGATTCTTTTTCTCTTTGAAAATTTGGGCTAGATAACTATCCATCCGGAACATTGCATCGTCATCCATTCCTCCATCAGAGTCATCAGAGTCATCAGAATCATCCGGTTCTTTGCTAGCTTGTTCAACCTCAGCCACTGCCTCTGAATCATCCATTTGCTCTTCACTCTCAGCTGTTTCGCCCGTCTCAGTTTCGTCAACTTCATCTTCTTCAATACCAAGAAAGTCTTCGTCATCGTCTTCGTCCTCACTATCTGATCCCCGATGTCTAGGTGGTTTCAAATCTTTCTTGATAACACGCAACATACGAAGTAGTCCATCATCCGTCACATTTTCACAAAAATATTTGAACACCTGAAATAATAACTCAGCCAACTAAGATCTTCTCATGGATAGGAAAAAAATAGTAAATCTGCAAAATATTTGGAGTACGTATGGACCTAGATCCCAACTAGAAGCAAAATCTAAAGCGAAATGATTATTAATTGATAATTACATAAAACAGTAATCCATAACATTATATTCATAAAAAAGGGAAAAATAACTAATGAAGAATTCAAATAAATGAGAATATCAAAACTAATACCTAATTTTAAATAATGGATATGCGTACAGGATTTATCCGATGCCAAAACAAAGGAATACTCCCTCTGTCCAAAATTGATACACATTTCTAAATATGTTGTCCCAATATATAGAAAACTTCCCATTTTTATAAAATCATTTATTGTTCAGAAGTCACTTTTAAACTACTCAAATTAACGACATTCTCATCTTACCAGTACAGATTTATCCACTAAATTCTTAATCTTGCAATTGTCCAAAATTATCCATCAATTTGGAACGGAGCGAATACTAAATATGGACAAATACATTGAGTTCATGCATGCCATCCCAGAAGCTAAACTTATGATTGCTGAACGCACCTGTTCAATAGCAAACCGCATAGGAACTGATGACTGTGGAAGCAATGAAAGCAATGTATCCACAAGAACATCCATCAACTCAGGATTATCACTATCTGAACCATCTTCTGCAGAAGAGTCCAGTTGAATTGAAGCTGCAAAAGCGTTCTTACAACATATGATAAGTTCAGAGACAGTGTCAGAAAATTCTCCAGACCGTTGGAGTACTTGAAGAAACAACTGCATCAGCAAATATCTCATCGCATGCAACTTATTTAAATCAGCACCAACCCCACAACCCTTTTCCTGCAATCATAAAAAAAAATCAAAAGGAAAATATGTGATTAAGCAACGGGATCTAGACTTAAAAAATCAGTAACACATAATATTATATTTACAGAAAGATTTTTTAATCATAGCAAAAACATGCACCAAGTAACAATTTTTAAATGGCTTGTACTCCATAGAGAACGTTTACCTCTCTAGAAAGCTTAGTTTCTAGTTCCTGCAATTTTTCAAAGGCTTCCTCATCCTCATCACTCAATGCCCGAAAGAGGGAAACAGAAGGAATGTTGCGTAAGGTCGTGAAAAAACGCATGAAATAATACCCAAGATCACTAGACTCAGATCCGTTTGCCAAATTACGTGAACCATCCATTTTTTGAGCACCTACTAACAATGATTGGATTTGCTCGATACAGATCCCACATATAGTACTCGAAGCTGCTGTTTTTGGCCATTTAAACTTCTCCTCTAGTTCAAATGATGTTACCTCAGATCCTAGAGATGCATAGAACAGGCCTTGAACAGTCAGAAACTTTAAAATTTCCTTTTGCACCCGAAACTTTGCTTCAGGATCCAACTTCAGATATTTTAAAATACTTGGGAGGGACTCCACAATCCAGATTTTCAGAGAATCAGAATTTCCATTTGTGCTAACCAAATCCTTTTCTTCATTCGAACCTATCTCTGAATTATCATCTGTTGTCTGACTTTGATCCGAAGGCTCCTCAGAAGCATTTCCCTCATCCACAAACATGTTGATCAAGTTCTGAATAAATAGCATACAACCTGATTCAGAGTTAAACCCTGCCATCAGTTCTTTAATTGTTCTAGTCCTTGTGACAGAATCGAATTTTCCATTACTATGCTTCTGCAAAGCCACAATGAGAGAGACCCTTCTGACATCATCATTCCCAACCCAAGCTGATAATTCTTTGAGAAAATTCTGAGCTACTTTATGAAGCCATGAGTCTTTTGTTGAGAGGACATCCATCAAGCACTGTACAAGTTTGTAAGACAGGAGAATAGGTAGAAAAGATGCAGGCAGCTTTGGTAGGATAAGAAGCATAATATCAAGTGCTAGGTACTTGCGATCGTGAGAGGACAGAAGCAGAGATTCCTCAATAGCTTCACAGAAGCACTGAAGATTCTTCAAAATTTCTTCCTCGGATGAATTAGACTTGCGATTTTTTTTATGTTTTTTTAAAGAACTAGAAGCAGATATTATATCCTCAGCTTGCGAAATGATTTCCGGCAAAAGAACATTTACCAAAACAGGCCATACACTGTGGGCACGGGGCTGACAGAAGGATGAATTCTGCAGTATTTAAAGAAAAGGAAAAATATATTTTTAGTCAATCTTGAGATTTGTTCTTTTGCCGTGATATGAATAGAATGTAACGCACAACAAAGTGTAAATCAAATAACCTTAAAGCAATTGACAAGAGTGGCTAAATGGTCTGAGGAAAAGAACTTCGTAGCGCTGAATGGATGTGGCAATAAATTCCCAAAAATTGTGCTATCAACATGAATCTTCTCTTGTATTTTCAAGGCTAAAAGCAAGGCATCAGGGTTTCCGACATCTGTGGCTTCTTTAAACCACTCTTGAATTCCTGGGGCTTCAAGGACATGTGTCAACACAGCTTCAGAAGGTAACTGAAATCATAAGATGTTGGTAAAAGACAATGAAACTATTAGATTAACAATTCAAATGCACATACCCAGATTAGAGTTAGATACAAAAAGAAACAAGAAATTTCAAACTTTAAAATGCCAAAAGACAAAAAAGAATTAGTTATGTATGACCATGAAAAAACATCAGATTATTGGCCCTATGTTCATTATGCTTTGCTGTTTTTACGAGAACTACATTTCACAACTCAGAAGAAAAAAAAAACAGGAATATTGCACTTGCTAATTGGTCCTAAAATTAAAACACATGGAAAGAATGAGAGAACAACTGCAATATGTTTTCCTTTCCATAAGGTTTCTACCGATCAAACTAAAGTCTTGGCACATAAAAAATTTTTCATAGATAGCTGAGCGTCTGACTATAATAAACCAAGATGATCATTATATTGCATCAAAATCAATCCAATCAAAACAAATTTCAACTCTTCCAAGATGACAGAACAAAATTTTCAAATGGAATAGTTTTTTTAGTCACTACAATAGCTTACCTTTTCAACCAAGTCTAAAACAACAGCAACGCCAGGCTCTCGCAAATATGTCTTCTTTGCTGCAAGTGAGATAACAGTACTGGTGAATTCCTTAATAATTGGCGTGCTATGATCAGAATTCCACTCTTCAGCCAGTCGGCCTGACCGGGCAAGAGCACCATAAGTGAACAATCTACCCAAAAGGCATTCTCTTACCTCCTGCAATGTCAGAAAGAGACAACAAAGGAAATTTTGTGAAAACAACTGACAATTGGTTTGGGGAATAAGAGGAGAAAAAGGAAATGTTGGATACCTGACCCTTCATCGATGAAGAAACTTCTAACAATTCAACAATGAGTTTTAGCAATGCATCCAACTTGATGGCCGGGATGGTACCAACAACCATGGTCAAGCCTAACGCAAACCCTTGTCTGGCACACTGCAAAGGTATAGACAGATAATTATTAGAAACAGTCATATTTTTTTTAACTATGCATAGGATATCTAACAGAGTGCAACTGACGGCACATAGTTTCCAAAAGCTTAAGCATTAAAGAAAATGTTATGTAGTGCACAACAAGAAAGATCTTAACATCGAATGAGTTTTAATAGCAAAACAAATATCAAACACCGACCATAATGGTGGCATCATAACAAATTGAAAACACAAGATTTCATCACAGCAACCAATGACTAGAAAATATTAAGTTTATGCATCAGAAAACTAAATAAAACAAGTTAAATTCCATAACTGCGCACATTATATTGCAAAACTCAACTGAGGACCTGGGTTACTCAACATGATAACAAACAGTTTCTCCAAACATCTTGGGCTAAAACCTTTAAGTTAAATGGTTGCTGATATGCATATGCTATCAAAGCAGCTTATGTGCAAATAGCTTAAATTCAGATCGTTTTACAATTGAATCGATTATCTACAAGGAATAGCATTGCAGAGAAATTCAAAAGGGTTTAACTTGGTTACTAAGTAACACAAACCAACACACTGCAATACTCAATCCTAAGCCGAAAAACATACCTCTCTGGATGACGAAACTCCTCTAATAAGCCTGCGAATCGCATACCTTCCAGACTGAGCACAACCATTCAATCCATCATCTTTCTTAGCTTCCAGCCTCAACCCATCATCATCATCCTCATCTTTACCACTCCCATTACTCTCAAACTGTTTTTGCACCTCAATTAACTCCTTCACCATCCTCTCCACCGCAACCTCTCTCTTTAAACTATCAGCAGAAGCCAACTCATTAAAAACATCAATATGAAACTTAGCTAACTCCAACCCATTGCTACTGGAAGACCCAACAACTGAAACCTCATCAAGTTTCAAAGTTGAATCCAAATTTCGTTCCTTTTGTTGCAATTGTTTGTGTTTCTCGTTTGATAAAGGGTCAAAATCATCATCACTTTTGTTGGTTTTTCTCCTCTCTTTGTCAAAAGCTTTTCTTTTTTTCCTCTTTTCCATTGACAACATTGACGAGAAAGAAGAAGAGGGTTTTGCAGAGTCCAAAAAGTCTCGTTCTTGTTCTTCTTCTGCAGAGGTTTGGACTTTCATATCATTGTTTTTGAGTTTCTTGGGTCTGGAAGGGTTAGAGGAGGCAGTGTCGGTTTGTGGAGTGGACAGAGAGGACCTTTTCTTGGTTGCCATTGGTGTTTGGTTGAGTCGGAAATAGGAGAGAATGGTTAAATTGGGGTGTCAGAGGGGTTTATAGCAGCAATGATAAACCCTAGTCCCTAGCAAAGTATATAAAAAATAATTGGAAAGGAATGAAGAAAGTTTTTATTGGAGAAGAAGAAGCTTCACAAATCTCTGTTTGTGGCCTGATGAAATGAGTACAGAACCTAAATTGAAACAACCCATCTATGGTTAGATTAGAAAGGCCTTGTCCGAGTAGCCCCAATAAAGAAATTTCTACAACAAACGATATGAGCTTCCACCTTGAAAAGACTTCTTTCCTGTTTTTTCATCTCAATTAAAGTCCTTCCTATTTTGATTCTTTTGACAAACTTTTCCGAAAAACACATTTTGAAACAGTTTTAACTAGCACATTTTTTCCCTTGCTCATTCACTTTCTTTCTCATTCATTTTCAACCCGCTGCACCATTACTCCTCCTTCCCACATACTATTAGTGATGTGGGGCTTCTGAAGGAGGTGAATCTCACCAAATTCTCATGAGAAAACATCAATATTTAGTGAGAATGAACATATATATATTAGGAGTGTACAGAAACTTGTTGTGCTAATTGTAGTTCCTGAAGTCGATACTAAAAAAGAGCCGCGGCAGATTCATCATCTCGATTGACATTAATGTTTTCTTTGGTTGTACGTTTGTATTTTAATCTTGATTGACATTGTTTTTTCTTATTGTGTTTGCAATTTCATCGAATATCTCTTATAATTATGTCATCTCTATTGATGCCTCTTGTTGCCTTTGTAAATCTGTCTTCTTTATTGATGCTTCTTGTAATTAATCTATTTGTTGTTGTTGACTAGTGGAAATATTGATGTTTTTGCTCAGAGAATTTTTCTTTCTTATAGTACGTGATATTAAAGACAATAATTTCAAAAGAATGTCATATATGATATAAGTATTGTTAGATGTCATTATTGGAAATTTGGTATATTAACTGTAGTATTACTGTAATTTGACCAAATTTCTGAAATTTACAATTTTGGTCTTTTCAATAATGAAACTGTACATCCGTTAATATATATATATATATTAAAGTTGAATTATTAAAACCCTTCGTTCGTAGGTTTAACGGTTAAAAAGGTTAGCAAGCATACTGAGAGTGTGAGATCTCTGATTCTGTAACGACGCTATTGGAGGCTTACAAACTTTGACCTACTAGTTCGCCAAGTTTTTTTGAGACTTTCTGCTCTTAATTTGTGGGTTAACTCGACCCTTTTTCTAAATTTTTTTTAAAAAGTTGAATTAATTAGAATGAATAAAAGAGCATATGATATTTTCTTGATTTTCGCATGATTTTGATGCACACAAAAACGTTATGTATAAAAGGGTGAATTACAATTTTAAACGTTTACTAAATATTCTTACAAAAATAAATTTTCCATTAATTTTGTTCACAATTGTACTACCTAATTATTTGAACAACAAAATAACACTAAATAAACTTATAATTGGACAATAAGATTTTAATAAAAAATAAAATAAATGATTAATAGTATAAAAAATAGTGGTACATTATTTGGTGGATGTTAGTAAAAACATATAAAATAAATTCAATAAGTGTGTTGTTGTAAAAAATATTACATAACTAATGAAAATAAAAGAATACTTAACAAAATAGTATTAGGTAAAATTTTCTCTATATAAAACAAACAAAGTAGCTATTCTGTTACTTTAAAAATGTAAAAACCTAGGTAATTCAAGAATTATCCAGCTTGAGAAGTACATAATTGAAATTGAGAATTTAAAATAAAAAATGATTATTTTTTAAATAATAATTAGAATTTGTAAATTTTGAAATAGCAATTTATAATAAATTATAAAATTATATAAATATAGAATTTTGATAAATTAAAATTTCTTTTCAACGTAATTAATCTAATAAAAATACAAAAATAATATCGAAATATCTTATGCTGAGTAAACTAAATAATATCGAAGTATCTTATGCTGAGTAATTAATTGAATAAATATTTTAAATACGACAAATTATAACAAAAATAAAATTCGAGTAAAGTAAGTAATATTGAAATATCTTATACTGAGTAATTTTGTTAAACTCAAAATAAATTCTTACTCATTTTTATTTCTTAACTCCATTTTCTATAAACACATACCCTCTCCCTATCCTCCATAAATCTCTCTTTTTTTTTTCATGTTCACGTGTCATTTCTTTCCGCACCAATCCCTCTCATTAATATCTTTTACCTATCTCACATTCCATCTCTCCTCTCTTTTCTTATCTCCAACAGATTTGTCCTCTCTCAATTGCTGAATTTTAATATAAATCTTCTCTTTGAGGGGACTCAATGAAATAGTAAATTGAGACTGTTAAATATAGTAAAAATAAATTTGAACCTAAATTTCTTCTTATTCACTCTTTGAATGCCAAATCTTCACTTCTTTACTTGCATTTAATCCTGCTCATTTCTCACTTACATCTACACAACTCACTTTTTCTTTCCATTTTTTCTTCTCTTTCTCGCAAAACCCTTCACCTTCACCATCTCACTTCTTTTTGTTATTTCTTCCTTTTCCTTCTTCTTCTATCACGGTTTCCTTCTCTCCCCTCAAAACCGACAACACCTCTCGTCGAACCTAAATTTTTTCACTCTCTGCACATTCACACTGTCTCCACTTCTTTCCACGCCGTTGGAATTCTTTCTCAATGTCTTTCCATGTCGTCAAGATTTTTTTTCCACTGCCATTCTCATTTTTCATCACAAGGATTGCAAATTAACTCTCTGAGTTTGATGATGTGCAAGGTCATCTTGGTTTTGATAAGGGACGGAACCAGGAAAAAAATTAAGGGGGAGATATTTTATACATGCATTAAAAAAATTCGATACACATATAAAATATATGAGTAAAAAATCGTTCGTCTAAATAATTTCATGCATAATACATAACGAACTTATGTGCGGTATTTTTTTTGAAAAAATACCGAGACATTTCCTACACAAAATCATCCACAAATCATTTATAAATTAAACTAACATACCTAAGTTATTAAACAAATATACTAACTAATTAATTATATAACATTAAACTAATCTAAACAAAATCATTACAATTAAACTAACATAGTAACAATTATAACCAACAATTCATTTATACATTATGTAACGCCTTAAAATTTTGAGAAAATACTAATGTTTTAATTAATTATATAAAAAGGTGTATAAATTTTTCGCGATCTTAATTAATTAATAGGTTGATGGAGGAAATGGAAGTTTGTGAAAAATAAGAATTTTAAGGTGTTTGGGTCACCGGGAGAGAGAAAACAGAAGTAGAGGTAAATTATTAAGGCTGAGGGCAAAAACGTCCAGAATGAAATATATATATATATATATATATATATATATATCACTTCTACCTCTCTCTCTCTCTACACATCTCTCTAACATATCTCTTTCCCTCCTAACTCTCTCTTGAAGCTCGAAAACCCTAGGAAAACGCGTTCTTCGTGAAACCTTACTGATTGGAAGTTTTAAACTCGAGGAAGGATTGAATTCCGGTAAGAATTTCTAATCTTAGTTGTAAAATCCCGTTTTTTTCCTTGACCCTAGCTTTCGGAGTTGGATTTCTTTCGTTTAAGCTCCAATTTGAGCGTAAAATGGCTCGTTGGGTAGCTTAGCATGTGTACTAACCATCGGTAATCATTTTTGGTGTTTAAACGTGCTTTAGGTGGCTGAAAACGAGGTTGAATATTGGAGGTGAATAGTGATGGGATCGGGATTTGCAACCCTAGGCTCGATTTAGAAATTTCATTGCTTAGGTAAGATTTCTCGGACCTTATAGAGGTTAATTGAACGATCAATTGAATTGGGTAATGGTTGACACGGGAGTATGAAGATCGGGTAGGAAAAGTGTTTAGGGGTTTGATAGAAGAATGTATAAAATTGGAGTTTAATAATAGTGCAGGATAGAGGGATTGTAAAATAGACGTAAAGAAGTGTGTTAGTGATTGTTATGATAGTTGGTGGAAGAAAGAGAAAAAGTTAGGTAACGGATGGTTATAAGTTATTAATGAGAGATAGAAAGGAGGAACACTTAAGTGGGGTCATTTAAGAACATTAACATAAAAACATTAGTAAATTTATCATTTTGTGTAATTGTATACTTAATAAGTAATGTAAAATGTAATTTTTGTAATAGGAGGTAAACAATCCGGAGAGGGGAGTTCGCAGCAGGAGCAGTAGGAGTTGCTTGCGAGGTAAGCAACATGACTGCAACTTCCTTGCTATGAGTGTACTTGATTGTGAGTTGTTATATTATTTTGTATCTTTTTGGTAATTATGTATATGATGGCTTGTTTGAATGTTACGAATGTGATGGTTGGATATGCTGATGAGAGGTGGTTGTGTTATGATTTGATTGAATGAATGATTGTTAAGTTGAGCCTTGAGGGCATGATGTTGAGTTTGTGATGTTTTGATGTGAGATTTTGGTGATATGCATATATGATAAGCTGAGATGTCTTCATTGATATTATTTGAAACATATGATCGTAGCATCATATACATATATGTATGGAAGACAAGAAAAAAAATAACAGATGGCTCATAGGGAGCACAATAGTTGAGGGAG
>CANYCX011878140.1:0-20315 GCA_948193385.1 Breynia disticha f. nivosa | reverse complement strand
GATTTGTTGCAATGGTACGCTCCCAATATGACAAACCAGTCAAGTCAAGGTCATCCGTACTGATAACGGATCAAAATTTTGCCAATTTTCTCTTGCATATTTTTATGCTAGTATGGGAATTTTGCATCAAACGACTTGTGTTGATATACCACAGCAAAATGGGTGTGTTGAGCATAAGCATCGACATATTCTCAATGTGGCGAGAGCATTACGTTTTCAAGCTAACCTTCCTATTAAATTTTGGGGAGAATGTGTTCTTACTGCTGCCCACCTGATTAATCGAATGCCATCCACAGTTCTTAAGGGAAAAACTCCACATGCGGTGTTGTATGGCGTACCACCTAATTATACACATCTCAGAGTTTTTAGTTGTCTTTGTTATGCTCATCCTCGGCCTAAACCTCGAGATAAATTTGCCTCTCGTAGTCGACAATGTTTGTTCCTTGGTTATCCGCACAGTCATAAAGGTTGGCGTGTTTATGATCTTGAGATGCACCAGGTCTTTGTTTTGCGAGATGTCCAATTTCATGAGAATCAATTCCCTTTTGCTCACAACATGTCTATTGCAATCCAAGGAAAGAAAAAACCGAGGCCACCAGTTTCACAAGTTCAAAACCAAAGTCAAAGTGCATATGATGATGGTTGTTTGTTCACTGAACAAATTGATAATTCTATGCCTCCCACATGCTTGGAAGATCAGGGGAGTACTGATTGCTTACCTTCTCCTAAATTACCTTCTTCTGAATTACTTGGACGTGGCCATCGTGAATGTCGACCACCAACTTATCTTGAAGATTATCAATGTAACACTGTTTGTACACACACCTCTTCTCTGCAAACTCCATTGACCAAAAGCTCCTCAGGTACCCTTTATCCTATAGTTAATTTTGTTTCTTGTGCCAAATTTTCTAATTCGCATAGACAGTTTCTCGCGGCGGTTGATGCTAGTGTTGAACCTCGCCATTTCAAGGAAGCAATGAGTGATAGTAGATGGAGGCAAGCTATGAGGAATGAAATTGATGCACTTGAGCAAAATGCGACATGGGTTCTTACTGATTTGCCAAAGGGAAAGAAGGCATTGCCATGTATGTGGATTTTTAAAATCAAATATCATTCCGATGGCAGTGTTGAAAGATTCAAAGCTCGATTAGTAATTGCTGGAAACCACTAAGTGGAAGGATAGGATTTTACAGAAACTTTTGCTCTAGTGGCTAAAATGACCAGCGTACGCACCTTTCTTTCTGTTGCAGTTGCCAAAGGATGGGAACTTCACCAACTTGACGTCAACAACGCATTCCTTCATGGGGATCTTAATGAAGAGGTATATATGCGTCTTCCTCCTAGATTTTATGCTGAAAAATCCAACAAGGTATGTCGATTAAAGAAGTCCTTGTATGGTCTTCGTCAATCTCCTCGCAATTGGTTTGCCAAACTGAGATCATCGTTGTTGAGTTTTGGTTTCATACAATCTCAAGATGATTATACTCTCTTCACATATAAAAATGGTGACATATTTTTAGCACTGCTCATTTATGTAGACGACATTATCTTGGCTGGTAATGATTCTTTGCAGTGTCAAAAGGTGAAAGATTATCTTAATACGTGTTTTCAAATCAAAGACCTTGGAGCCTTGAAATATTTTTTGGTTATTGAAATTGCGAGAGGTTCTTCTGACTTGTTTCTTAGTCATCGAAAATATGCTCTTGATCTTTTGTCGGAAACAGGTTTGTTGGGCTGTAAACCAGTTGATTTTCCCATGGACAAGAATCATAAGTTGGCTTTTGCTGATGATGTGGAATATGCAGATCCAACTCGTCATCGTCGACTGGTGGGTCGCTTGGTGTATCTTACGATTACACGACCAGAATTGTGTTATGTCGTCCATACTGTCTCTCGGTTTATGCAACAACCCAAGAAAAGTCACTTTGAGGCCATCATGCGAATACTGTAATATATCAAAAATGACCCTGGCAAGGGGTTGTTGTTACGCACTTCTAGTGATATGCAGATACATGGATTCTGTGATTCAGATTGGGCCACTTGCCCGATTACACGACGATCCCTCACTGGTTTCTTTGTAATGTTGGGTGAGTCTCCAATCTCTTGGAAAACAAAGAAACAACATACTGTATCTCGATCAACTGCTGAAGCAAAATATCGAGCCATGGCTGCAGCTACGGCAGAACTTGTGTGGCTGAAGTCCTTCTTGTCTTCATTAGGTGTTGATCATCGGCAACCTATGAGGTTGTTTTGTGACAATAAAGCAGTCATGCATATAGCGGCTAATCCTGTGTTTCACGAACGCACAAAGCATATAGAACTTGATTGTCATTTTGTTTGTGAACATGTGCCGGCCAAGATGATTGTGACAAATCATGTGCGTTCTGAACTACAATTGGCAGACATCTTCACTAAAGCATTAGGCAAGAAGCAGTTTTGGGCATTTTTTCCAAGTTGGGCATTTGTTCCTTACATGCTCCAACTTGAGGGGGAGTAATAGAGATAATCCAGGAGCCAAATCAGCGATAATAGAACAGTCAAATCAAAGGACAATCAATAAAAATAATTCTAGGAGCCAAATCAGTGGATATTTGTTGGTGTAATATTTTGTAGTATTCTTTCCTTACTTGTACATTTTGTATCAGCCTATTTAAAGGCATTTGTCAATAGCAAAAGCAACAAGATTATTCCAAACGTATTATCACATTTCGTCATCATTGACGAAGGATCAAACGCAGTGTTTTTCCGCTACGGACAACATAAATGTATCCTAGGGTTCCGAACTAAGTTCGTTTGTTATGTTGACGCCGTTAAAGATGAGAATACTTGCAAAACAAGTCTATTAGATTAACTGAGCATTAATTATTTGGTTAAAGAATTAAATTTGAGAAAGACGAACCACTTAACCTACATTTAATATAAATTGTGATTAAATTCGTTTGAATTCGTCAAGACTGGCTGAACTTTCTTTATTGATCTGTCCAATAATGCAGGAAGCTAAGTGAGCATGGCAGCTTGCTTAACATCTTTTTGGTATTTGACATTGCTTAGTTTTTGAGGGAAAAGACAACAGACACAATGACAGTTGAAGTAGAGTAAATGGGGTGCTTCATTACTGTACCGAAAACGACAGTGTAACTGTGCACAACAGTGATCATTGGGGGAAAACAAAGACTGCAATAAATCTTGCCGACTAGGGAAACATGCCTAGAGATGGTGAAATAGGGGATCAACTTGGCTGATACCACTTTCCTAAAATAGTTCAGTCTCCATTTGATTTAGTTGTTAGTATTTTTTGTGTTTGCCGCATTTGAAATTTTGACTTAAGTTGATTATTTTGTCATTTTAAACTTTAAATACCGATGCAGACAGTATAAATATCAAACCAAATATTTTATTTTATTAACAGTGATTATCATATTGCCAAGAAAGAATTAGATCTTTGAAAACAAAAGGGATGAGACAAGCAGGCCATTATTGTCTTGAATATATGCCGCCTTCTCTGGAACACATTGCATGTTCTAAGGAGAGGTGGTTATCCTGCAATTCAGCATCAAAGAATGGCTAGTTCTGTTACTCTAAGCAAACACCAACACCACAACCAATAACGCGACTGCAACGTCTGATAAGCTTTGTCATTACATACATTTTTGTTACGAAGACAATTCACCAGGCTTATGAAAGATACAGTAGTGATGATATGAAAGTTTTTAAACAAAAGTTGCAGTTCAAAAGCCATGTACAAGGAATCTGGAATGAGATAGAAAAATAAACATAATTGATCCAGTATCAGAAAGAACCAACTTTCTATGACCAAGTTTTCGTGAGAACGGCTAATCATTCCAAGCCAACCGAATTCTACGCCTGTGCAAATGCACTTGCTAAACAGGTTGAATAAGAACAGACAACAGAACATCACTCATTCGGCATCTAATACAGTACATGTTCACAAGCCAGTTTCATTTTATATTTTCAATGGATCAATGGTAGAAATATAGCCACTAAAATGGACTGCAAACACCAAAATCGGTAAAATGAAATCAGTCCAATTGCTTTATACGGCAGCAATAAATAATACGAATGGATCATGCACAGACACAACAAACAAAAAGACAAGTTTGGCCACATTCTGCAGTAAAAGTTTACTCTTCCGATTACAATACATGCGCCCGCCTTCCAAGGGTAAAACTAAAATTAGCAAACAGATTACTTTTTCATCGCCTTTCAATGGAGAGGGTATCCTGGACAAAACAAGGCTCTAGTCAGAATGCATACACCATTATAATGTCAGTTAAACAGCCACTGCCAAGCTTTAAAGCATTCAGTAGCTATAAGCATGCAAAAAATAATAGGTAGGAGGTTAGATGTTCTAACAGACAATAATAACTCAACACAATTTTAGCTCAAAATGGACTTAGGAAGTCATTCTATAAACTTTGTCTGTTCAGCGTAATGACAATTCGAAGAATATCCATTATCCAACACTATCTATAATATAAATTACACAAGATTAAAAGAAACCAGATAAAACACAAAAGGATATTACAGAGAAGGAACATAGAAGGAGCATAAAAACAAAGTTTAGCAATTTAAATAGGAGACTGTGATGGTGTATACTTCATTTTGGAAATGTAACCAAAAGAATAAAACTTGTTTTCTAAGTGAAGCAATCGACGAATGTAAACCTCGCTATTCTGGAAGAGCATATACAGATATCTCATATCTGTGCCATGGAAAACCTAAATATTAAGTGCATACAGTAGACGCAGATAATGCTGAATAGTGTATAATATAGACAATAATCCTATTGACATTCTACAAGTACAAAAGAAGACAGTTTTGAAAGACACATCAAGAACAATTTAAGAACACCATGCAAACAGAACAACTTCAAAATGCAGTGAACCGTCTAGAATAAGATATATGGCAAAAGGTCTGATCGAAGCGCCGGATTTAATTAAAAATGACACATACTACAAATTCAGTAATTCACAACGCAAAGATTCAATCTTAACAACATAGAACAAATGATAGAAATAACAAGAAGGTGATCCACTCTTGTTGACTACATTATAGGCAATGCTTTTACTTTTGAAGGACTAAACAATATCAAGACCAGAGTTCAACAACAGGATAACAGTAAATCGCTGAAATAACAATTTAACAAACATATAATAATATCCAAAACAGAACAAAGTTGTAAAATGGCTAAGCTCAGTGCCACCTGATGCAAGTTTCATTAAGAACAAACACTATCGGTGCCATCATCACACCACCCAAAACCAAAGAAAAAGGACAGAGAGTAGATTAGTAAAATCTTGGACCACAGCACATAAAATGGTTCCACCACTGAATTACTCCAACTCTCATATTACTAAGCAATCGACGTTTCCCTGTCAAATCAACTCCTCTGCAACAACCCAACCACAAAAAATCCAATATCATCTTCGTCATCATCACCACCCTTCAAACAAGTAAAAATGCTAACTTTAACGAAACTAGTGTGCGCTGTTAGGTGTCATATCGATTCTTGCCACAAACAAGAACAACTAACAGAATAAAAGTAAAAAAGAAAGAAACTGATTAAGCTATGTAATTATATTACTGAATGTATGGAACATTTAGAGGAAACATACAGCATAATCGCTATCAATAATGAAGATAAGGAAAAAAAAAGGTTAAAATCTTTACTCTCTTCTCCGCAATGTCGATGAAGAATGTTCCTCCTCAGCTAAAATTAGAAAGAAAAAAACAGAGAAGATAATGGAATGTAGGTATATGGTATCTTGTGTTTGCCTGGCTCATCCTGTCTGCCTGATAAAAACCACCTCCATACCATTGCTCTCCCTAGCTATCTTCGAAATGACGCCAACATCCTCCCCTTCAGTAACCCACCAAGGGCATTTTCGTCAATGCAGACAAACAAAACACCCATTGCTTGCACGCTCTTCTCTCCCTCTCTCTTGCTAAAACGAACGGTAGCGTATTGTGAGTGATAATGGAAAACCCCTTACGTACCTCTTCTCTCCATCGTCGACTATTGGTATCCAATCCAATCTTTTTGTTTTTTGTTTTTAATCAACTACCGCCTTTTCTTCAAATCTCACGTGCTTCCTAACGCACCAAATTAGTTATATATATATTTTATCCCTCCCCATTTATCATTTTTCTAAAAAAAAACATAACACCATAAGAGAAAAGTTAAAGAAGAATTAATAGGACGGTCGTTCGTCCCTCATGTCATCTATTGTTTCTGTCCTGAACCTCAAGTAACTACTTACAAATGAATAATGTAGGTTATTTTAAAATTTAAAACACTAAATTCAATCACGAAATTTAAACATCACATGTGAAGCCAAACTATGATTAGAATGTGCAATTAATCCGTTCTGTCCCGAAATTTTTTAAAAGAAAATAATCAAAGTGATCTAATATAAAGTTTATAGTCGAATCGAATACTTTTTTTTTATATTATTAGTTTAATTTTGTTATTGTTACTAATATTATTTAATTTAAAATTTTTTAAAATATTATGTTATTAGCAATGGTAATTTTTTAATTATAATTAAATATTTTTCAACATTAAGAGTGTTAAGTATATAATAAAGTTTTGATTTATATTTTTTTTGGGTTTTTACCGGACACTCAAAAAATTTATTATAAAACAGAACTGAACCGACCAAAATATATAAATAAATGATCCAAACCATTTTTTTTCCATTTTGTTTTAATTGATTCGGTCGATTTAACCGAATATTGGACACACCTAATCATGATACCATATATATTTGCTTAACAAAATGAAAATTTTGAGAAAAGAAAAATCTACTTACACATTAAGGCAGACAAGGGATGATAGGATCTAATTCGTTCCAATTTAAATGGAGATTTTTCATAAATATATAGACCAATATTAATATTTTTTTAATATATATGGTAGTTAATTAAAATTTTTGAGAGTAGTAGCGAATTTTTTTTCAAATAAAATACGGAGGTTATATTTAAAAGTGTAATACTTTAAAAATAAAATATTAAATTTGTACGTGTGATTTAGAAAGTAGTTGTGAAGAAATTATCTCATTTAAATAGACAGATTTTTTAACGTTTGACGGGAATTGAACACAACACAAAATTCATCATAAATTCAGTCTCATATTTATTTTAATTTGATTACTAATATGTGAATAGGTAAGAATCGACGAATCATTCTCGTATTCGAACTAAACAAGATCTGTTTTAGCGTTTCTGTTGAAAATTACTCTTGGCTAAAAAATGATGCCTCTAAAATTACAATTAGAAAAAAAATTAGGCAATCACTTGGTAACATATTATAAAAATAATTATAGTTAATTGTAAAATTATTTTAAAAATTAATAAAAATATTTTACTAAACTATTTCAACCATAAAAATATAAATTACAAAAAAAAATTATATAATATTTATTTTAATTTTATTACTAATATGTAATATCAATATTTTGGTTTTTATATTTTTACTATAAAATAATAAATTGAATATACTAATTTTGTTAAAAAAATAAATTAAAATTGAAAAGAAATCATTAAAAAAGAAAATATTATGCTTGAAAAAGGAAAATTACTTTTTGAAAAAAAAAATAAATGGTTGGTTGTTGGATGAAAAAAAGTATTTTAATTTTGTCAAACAACTAAAAGTCTAAAACTGTTTTTATCAGTTAAATTTTTTTGTAATTTTTAAATAATAATATCAAACTATTTCAATATTTATGACGAAAAAAATTTATATTTTTCATCATTCTATATATCTTTTTCACTCTTTATTTTTTTCGAAAACAAAATTTTACACCATAAATCTAGTCAATGCATTAGAATTGTCAAATAGTTAACATCTATTATGCCACAATAAATGGTCCATAATTGTTGTAATTTTTAAATAGTAATATCAAACTCTCATGAACTCTCATAAAAAAAATATTTTTTCAAAAAAATCGAACAATAAAAAGAGATATTAAATAATATTGTCAATATTAATTTACATTTCAAATTTTAATATGCATAACAATATTTTAAAAAAATTATTTAATACTAACTATATTTTAATCATTGTTTTAAATAATATAAAATTAAAAAATTTGATTTATTCTAACTACATACTGCTTCAATAAATCTCTTATTTTAGTGGTCTCTCACTAGAAATTTCCAAAATAACGTGTTAAGTTGAATAAAATGCAGTATACAAGTATTAATGTTGTCTTCCTCCAATAGTGAAAACAAGTCATCTGTTACATGCATGCCCTAAACGTCATGCTTTCTCAGAATATAAAAGAACTCCATTAAAGACTTGTTCTTCTTTTCCCTTATTCAAAGTGTCGGCAACAATTACCTTGAGATTGTAAGATGCATGCATGCCTGCCTTGGATTCTCCACTTTCACCAAACTCTCTTCTAACTTTATTAATTGCTTCCACTTCAACACTCTCCTTCTTCACGTCTTGTAACTCTGCATCATTCAATTTTTTACAGAAGCAGACTTACAATTTTATGGCATTTCACAGACGCCAAACCAGGCCTATTTAGTAATTACTCTCTCTTTGTCTTAAATATACAGCCATTTTCTTTATTATAGGTGTATTTCTTTTATATTATAATACTGTCTTCAGGAAATGTTGAACAGAAGCGGTATCTTTGTTTTATGTTGCAACTATAGAGTAGGAGTTGTAAACGTTAGGTAGAAAGAGAGTGTGAAGATGCTGTGAAGGTGGCAGAGAAGGGTAAAGAGGAAGGGGCAGAACCTTTAACGTCAAAAGATTGGGTTTAGAGTTACACTACAAGCAGACTAGCGAAGTGCCTTCTTGGTATCTGACATAGAAAGAGACGCCTCTATCCTTTTTTTTTTTTTAAGTTCAACAGTAAAAAGAGTCAACTAACATATTGATAATATGGTTTAATTTCTGGCTCTATACCAGTACTAGAAAAGACATACAAGATTTGACCTATTAGTTTGTCAGATCTCCTTGAGATTCTTTACCTTTAATTCACCGACTAGTCTTATCATTTTCAAATTTTTGTACCAAAAAAAGAAAGGGACGCCTCTTTTTCTAGATATCTATGACCTGATTTCAATAGGGACATATAACCGGACAATACGCTCCAAATTCTGAACACCCATTCTGCTTCCTCATACCACTTATTTATATTTGGGTTATTTTTAAAAAATTGACCTCAAATTCAAAGTACTTGACATATATAGTTTTAAGAATTTTTTGTTTCATTAATTGATGACATAATATAGAGGTTTAAAACGGTTTAGACTCATCAGATTATGATTTTAATATTCATGAAATCAGACCATGAACTGATGATCAATTCAAGTTTGTTCGTACATGTTAGGTTTTTGTAAAATAGATTGAACCATCAATTCAGAATCAACAGTTTACGGTTTATTATTTTAAGAATCAAAACTGAACCATAAACTTATCAATTTTTGTTTCGGTTCATCAGTTCCGGTTTAATTTTTTCACTCTACTACACACAAAAAATTGATGAAATGACGGCAAGATACAAATGCAATATCATCATACAAATGCAATGTCATCAATTCACATCACTTACAAGAACAAATGTGACAAGAACAAATGAACAATATATTTTTTTATGTAAATGTATTATTTTCATCAATCAACAATAATATGGATCACATTTTTTACACAAATGTCATACTTATGATACTTATTAACTATATTCCAAAATATAAATAACATTTTATAATTATTCTTAAATTGATCAATATATTTTTCATATCAATCCTTTATACTTTTTTCTACCTTAAAAATATGCATATTTTTTATACATAATATTTTGTTATATAGATATATTTACCTTTTTAAATACATTTGTGATAAATATAATGATAATTTTTAATAAAATTTTTAAAAATATAATGAGAATAACAAATAATTTAACTTAATTTTAACTACTACAACTATAATTTAAAATCTATCTATATACTATATATAAAAGTAGAAGCTGTTCAGACAATGAACCTTGAAATCCTCTAAAATAGACATGTGTCAAGTTTATGACATTTTATATATTAATTATATTAAATGAATCACATATTTATGAATGACATATTAATGAAGTCACAATATTCTATAAATTCTATGATTTTTATATATTCATTTTTTTTAAATCTGACTTTTATATATTCATTGAATTTGATATTATGTATATTAATGACTTTATTATTTATTAAAATAAAAAGAATGTATAGAAAATTATATTTATGTATTTAAGTATATGTTGATTTACAATGTGTAATAATCACGAATTATTTATGTATTTTAAGTGTATTTAATTTTTTTTATTATGAATTATTAATGAAATTATATTTTTATAGTGAAAGTCATGTCAATATTTTACAAAATCTTACATTTTGTATAGCTTAAGATATGTTAGCCGTTGTTTGGTGAAAAATTATACCAAGAATAATTATTAATAGTTTAATATTTTATTAATTTTAATACACTGTTTCTTTTTAGAATTACTATGTATTAATAAAAATATGCATATAAGTTCATTTAATACTACTTATTTGATAAGTGATAATTAAGTTATTATTCAATTTTTTTTCCAATTATTATATTATTATTTAATTGCGATATATTGATCACACTTTTATACTATATTAGTTATAACTTAGAAGTTACCCAAATAATTGTCATATCTCCATAATAATTATTTTTATAACTATACACGTCCTTGCAATTCTATTATTTTTTTTACAATATCCATCATGATGTGTTCTTTTTAATGTTCCTAAGAGTTGTATTTAAATTACCACGTGTAGAACTACTAACATACATCAATGGTCATGGCCCCATCATTGACATATAAATTATTTGGGTCAAAATATAACTTCTATTTTTCACTGCAATTGATTAAAAATATATAGTTTTTCAATTACTACAATGCATACATTTTAAAAACTAACATTTGGACTTATTCACTGTGAATGCATACATCTTAATATGAAAATAATTGAAAAGAATATACATACGTACACAATGTCTTCTCTTTATAAATAACTTCTTATCACTAGAAAAATAATTCAGTACATTCATGTCTTAATTAACAAAAATATATTGTAATATTGCCATGAAATCACATTATACCTGCATATTATCTATATTTTCATCTTCTTTATTTCCATTTGTTGTTAAGTAAAAAAAATGCATAATTTAAGTAAAATGACAAAAGAATACATGACATTAAATAAATTGTTTGTTTGTAAAAACAACATTTTAATTCATATTATTAGAAGGAAATGTTTTCAATAAAATCTTGTAATTTCTCCATATTAGTTTTCTTACATCTACAATAAAATTTATTGATCCATTCACATATGGTAACTCAATTACTTGCAAATATATGTTACTACCGCGCATCGTGTAACATTCTGGATATTTTTCGTCGTAAAATGACGATAAATATGTGTTTAAATGTTAATATATCAAGGTATATTAAAGGTTGATCGAAGGTTGACGCGAAACGATCGACAAAAATCGGAAAATCTGGAATTAGCAAAGTACGTGCAACTTTTTAGTTTGAATGTTTTCAAACTATTTTGCTTCCACTTGTGTTTTGTTTTACGAATGAAAACAGATTTAGGCCGGTGTTTTGATTTATACAGCGTGTATATATCTTTTATTTTCTCTCCCCTCTGTTTTTAGACTTGATTTTATATCATTTCTATAAATTATATGGTTTATCAGGGAAATTGGTTTATAAAAATGAGTTCCACACATCGTGCGGATAATCAACCTAGTATATATATAATTCTTAATGTGCTTATTTTTAAGGAATGAAGAGAATAATTTTATATAGTATAAATAAATACTGGTCATTTAAATTAATTTATTTTACATCCTACAACAAATTACTTTCTTTTTCGCCAAATTCAACTTCTATTTTTTTGGATGATAGGATATTTTCACAAGTACATTAACATGCATTATACATTTTCAATATCTTTTATGTATCTTCTTCCTAAATTGTAATTTACATTTCAATTTTGGTAAGAAAAAATAGGAAAAAGAATGGGTGGATCAGGGTTGAATTATGACATTATTGTCTTCGTCCTCACAATATTTTTGTGTCACATTTTCGCTCTGTAACCTATTAAGTTACAAAGCTTATATCTCGTTTCAGCTCCACTAAAAAGATATAAAATCATTGTTCGCTTCGTCCCGCCTTATCTTTTAGAGATATGAGTTTTTATTCAAAAAATATATATTTCTTGTATAATTATTATAGTTTAAAATATACATTTGAGAATATAATCATCAAGAATAAAATGCAGACATTTGAATAATACTTTTTATAATTAAAAAATTTAAAAAACTTATGAGAGATTTTGCATTATATTATATATATTATTATATATTTTTTATAGTTGGACGAATTCGAGCCGGAGAATGAGACAGATACGCTAAATATTTAATTATAGCAGGATTTTACATAAACGTAAGTTTTTTTTTGAAACCACATAAACGTAAGTTGAATAAGCATATACAAAAGTTAATTATAGCTGTTAATGATATTAGCAGATAATTTTTAATAAAATACGAAAATGCAATTTAGAAAAAAAAAAGATAGATTATAATAGAAAATGATAAATTTGTGTATTTAATTAAAATATAATAATCAAGCAATAATCACTTTATTACCTAAGATTAGGTAATTGTCAGATATAAGTTTTACAAGTGTGAAAATAACTATCACTGTTTTGTTGAATTTAATTAGAAATGCCAGATAACAACTTTATTATACAGAAACTAAAAATACTAATAATATTTAATAAATATATTAATTTTTAATTTAAAATTAATAAAATTATTTGTTAATTTTTATTTAGTTAAATTTGAAAAATTCGTGAATGGATTTGTTAGTTCGTAAACTTTAAAAAAATTTATTTTTAAACAAAATTTTGAACTAAATCGTCTGAACTTATACTCATAAAAATTTTAAACGAGTCGAATTTAAAAAATTTAAAATTTGACTCGATTCGACTCAATTGCAACTGTATTTACTACCTAGCATGTCTTTTTGCATATAAGGTAGAGAAGGTAATAAACTGTGTTTTAAACAAAGTGGCGAAACCATTTTCATATAATGCCAACTTGTTAACCGATCATCAAAATAAAACAATGCACTCGTTAGCACTTAATATCATTGTTATAAAAATCGGATCAAATCGATCGACCAAATCAATGAACTCATAAATTAATTATTGGTCTGTTACAGCCTTACCATTTAAATCGGTCTGTCTGTGAATCGACATCAAATCGATGAACCGAACCGACTTTTAAGTTTGAAATTTTTTTTAATAATTTTAAAAACTAAATAGTTTTATATAAATATTTATTTATATTATTTTTAAATTATTAATTTAATTAATAAATGATTTATTCGACTGACTGAATCCTTTTTGAGTTCTATGAGTGGTCCTGATAATATAACATGCATGAAATAGTTTTAAGCACTTGTGTTTTGTGGCGTTGGAAAATGTAATGATTAGGATCGTCCTATTTCCCCAATGTCAACTCTGCCATTACTAGCAGTTTACATGTTTCACGTTGCTCCGGTGCCCACATAAAACCACAGGATGAGTCGAGACCAGAGGAGTTTTATTATGAATTTCCACAAATTGAAGATTAAATAAGATAATCAATGTTAACTGTTAAATGCTATAAAAAATAAATTTAAAATTTTCATTTATTTAATAAAAATAATTTAATTTTATATAATTTGTAAATTTAGTGAAATTAAAAAAAACTCAATAATAACCATGCTCGTATTAAAAATCACCTAAGTTAGAGCTTTACGATGATTATTTGGAAGAATTGTTGTGTGCTACATTAAGAATCATATTGCATCCTGTGATAAACCATACATGTTTTTTTGTTACAATAATTTTAGAAAATGAGCCGGATTAATCTATAAAAAGAGTCTAAAGAGATTTATTGAATTAACAGGTTAAAATCTGTATATTTTTCTAGCGCTACTACAGAAATAAAAATCAAAATCCTACACTGTCAGATTGCTAGTTAATCATCTTTATCACTGTAAGGCAGAGAAGGGTATAAACAAAGCATGTTTGGGTACTCTTATGTCTTTTCAAATGCAGGAACTATTCCTTCAATCAAAAATGCAATGCACTTCACTTCACTTTTATTGGCTCTCCACCATTCCCATAAACCTAACATATATTTGTCTTCCATTGAATCTTATTCTCCAAGAGAGAGGACCCAGCAGGCCACTCTATCCCACCACTCGATCACCTGTGTTCCTTTTTTAATCTTTCCTGTTAAATTAATAAATCAAATTTTTAAATATATATTAGAGTTGTTTCCAATATCAAAAGAATGAGAGATTATTTTATAAGGGAATTAATGAGCTCATCCCTCATTTCCAAACTACAATCATTCCTAGCTATGGATGAAGCTGGAATAACACCAATTTGTTAGGCATTTAACAGCTAATTGTTAATAATTTTAAGAATCAAAATCGATTAGGAAAAATGGAAGAATCAAATATCTCTCTCAGGGATAGCTTTAACAGACAATGAGTATTCCATTTTGTAAGTGGAGCTTCTTTGCCTCACTATCTACGGTGTGATTAACTACAACATATTGCTACTTTTTTCACCTCTATTATTCCAACCAAGCAATCAAACTCACCTTGGAAAAGAAGAACCATTAACAAAAAATGAAAGATTTTGCTTTCTATTATGCTTAAATGGTGACAAAAATGCAAATCAAATCATTAAGTATAAGCTCTGTACTGATCTTTTGAAGTGAATAGTATGGCTCAAGTGGGTTTCCTTTCGTGTATGAATGATGCCTTGGAATTTATTATTCAAGAAACAATACAACTCCACTTGGATTGCAAAAAAGGACGAACATTGTCAAAAGTTGGGAATTATTTCATTTGTGGGTCTACTTAATATGCAAAATTTGATGCTTTGCGTTACTATAAAGCAGTCATTCTGATGGAAACAACAGCAAGAAAACAAATTAAAAAAAAAGTCATATATAGATAGAGAGAAAAGAATCTACAAGTGCTTACTTTAATTCCCTAAAAGTGGAAAAAACCAAAAAACAAAAAGCTGACTAGTCTCTTATTATATTTTTCAGAGACAAAAGTAGTATTAATTCGGTAAGTTTTGGCTGTTGAAGTTACAAGTCAAATGAATTCTTAATCTTGTTGGCATCTTTGGACTTATTGAAGGACTTGCAGGAATCGAATCTGCATGGATCTGCCTGTATCAGCAATTGAACCACTTCACTCATTGATGGCCTCAGAGTTGGTGTCTTGCAAGTGCACCGAATTGCAATCCTGAGGACTTGAATCATTTCGTCCCTGAACGATCCTGATATTCCTTTATCTAAAACTTCCATCACTCCTTCCTTGCTCTCCACTTTTGTTGACACCCAATAAATTATGTTCTTGTTATCTCCAAACTCTGATTCTACAGGTTTTCTCCCTGTTATCAGCTCCATTAGTACTACCCCGAAACTGTATACGTCACACTTGGTCGTTGCTTTTGATGAATATGCATATTCTGAAGTCACATGTAGACATGTTAATGTAAAATGTGAATTAATAAGGTAAAGAATTTCTGTCACTAATGAATATGTGACTAAAACTACCTGGAGCTAAGTAACCGTAAGTCCCTGCGATGACAGTGGTGGTGGAATCTTTCCCTCCTCTGGCTTGCAATACCTTGGCAATACCAAAGTCTGCAACTTTTGGCTGGTAATTGATATCAAGCAGGATGTTGGTAGACTTGATGTCTCTGTGAATAATAGGCGGTGAAAGATCATGATGAAGATATGCCAGTCCTTGAGCAACACCAAGTGCAATCTGATGACGTGTTGGCCATGTCAGCTGAATCCTGCCTTTGTGGAGAGCATCCCAGAGATTACCATTTGGCATGTACTCATAAACCAACAAACTGCAATTTAAACTGGAGAAGTAACAGTAAAGTTTAACTATGTTCTTGTGTCTAATACTTCCTAGAGTCTCAACTTCAGTTCTCAATTCCTTGTCTATAAGAAACTGATCTTCAGGAGTTGTATCTTTTGTGTTCTTGCTCCAAAGCCTCTTCACTGCAATTACATCACCACTACTCAGTTCAATCTTGTACACTGTCCCTGACCCTCCATGCCCTACTATGTTCTTATCATTCATAGCTTCCAGGATTTCTTTCTGATCAAAACTTACTCGATGAAAACTCTTCACATCGTATGAAAAGAATGAAGAAGAGATTGTGTCGTCGTGTTCTGTGAAGCGTCTTGCTTTGCTCAATCGACGTTTGAGAAACAAAAGAGCTCCAATGGTGATTATGAATATTGAAATAATGATGACCCAGATGGAATTCACCTTCTTTCTGTTGTAGTTGTGTGGACACATGGGAAATTTGTGGTCTGAGGAATTAGCATAAACAGGGACACAGAGACCTGGATTTCCTGAGAAGCTCTCAACTAATCCTCCTGAAATGAGTGACACAGGAATTGGACCAGTAAGGAGGTTGTCCGAGAAGTCGATAGAGTTTGGCAACAGTTGAGACAAATTTTCCGGGATATTTCCAGTCAAGAGGTTACTAGAGAGATCTAGAACATTGAGTGATTTCAGCAGAGAAAGTGTGTCTGGAATAGAAGAGTTCAGTTTGTTGCCGTGCAACATGAGTAAATTCAACTTTGTCAGGTAACCTATCTGGGAAGGCACTGGACCAGACAGGAGATTGTTGCTGAGATCAATCTTTACTAGATTGATTGCGGCGGAAATTTCAGTTGGCAAAACACCTGAAATACTGTTGTTTTGCACAAAAAGTTCTGACAGGTTTCTAGCAGTCCTAATTGTGTTAGCAATTGGACCACTAAAGTTATTGTAAGATAGGTCAATGATTGAAACACGAGGAAGCCCCAAAAGTCCAGGTGGTATGGAACCTTCTAATTGGTTGTGACTGACACGAAACCTTAGAAGAGACTTGCAATTCCCATAACTCTCTGGTAACCTCCCAGAAAACATGTTATCTAGGACAAGAAAGTATAGCAACTTACCTCTATTGCAGGTCTCTGTTGGCAATTGTCCTGATAAACGGTTCTCTGACAAGTCTAAAACCATCATCGGAGAGGACTGGCCAAGATTCTGAGGAACTTGTCCTGTCAGAGAATTGTCATACAAGGACAAAATCCGCAAGGTTGTTGAGTTTGCAATAACACTTGGGATTTCTCCACTTAGGCTGTTATTGTAAAGCTGGAGGACTTCAAGCTTCGGAAGGCGGCATATGGATTCTGGAATGATTCCTGTCAACTTGTTTACTGATATATCCAAATCTATGAGCTCAGTCAGGTTTCCCAGTTCTTCAGGAATTGTGCCAGAAATGTGGTAGTTGTAATAAAGCTCAAGTTGTTGCAAGTTCTTCAGCTGTCCAATTTCTGGAGGAATTGGCCCTGAAAGGAAATTCCCACTTAATTCAAGATCAAGAAGGGATAACATGCTTCCGATTGATTTTGGAATCGGACCCTCAAGCATACAAGTCGTTAAGATCAAGGATTTGAGCTTTGTCAACCTGGAAATATTCTCTGGAAGCTGCCATAAGTCCAAATTGCCATTTTCATTGAAGTTAAGAACCTCAAGGTTTGTGAGGTTGGTTGTTGACAAAGGAAACTTGCCAGTGAAAAGGTTGTAAGACATGTCAAGAATCCGGAGAGACTTCAACGGCGAAATATCTGGAAGCCTTCCTGTGAGGTACAACCTACTCATATTCAACTCTTCCAAGAAAGAACAATTGATTACGCTATGAAGGAAGTTGCCGTGAAGATGGTTCTGGCCGAGACGTAGGACACGTAACTCTGGCAGGAAAGAGCATATATAATCCGGAAAACGTCCAGAGACTGACCACCCTGTGATGTCCAAACTTTCAACATAACCTTGCTTGTTGCAGCTAACTCCACTGAAGTTACAGTATGAATTTTCTCCAGAAATATACCAAGCAGACAAAGAATTTCCCGAGAGGGAAGTTTTCATGAGATTGAAGAACTGAGACTGGTTAGTACTTTCAGTTTGGATTGGAAAAACTAGAGAAGCAAAAGTTAAAAAAAGAAAGAAAATGGTGCACTGAGGAGCCATAAGAAGAGGAAAAGTAAGGCAAGAGTGGTTGTTGCAGAGAAAGAGTGGAGCAAAGCAAAGAAGATTATAAATGGGAAGATTTGTAGGTGAGTGATTGTAGCAGTGAAAAGCTTGATGAGGAAAAGGCAGGTTTCTGTGAGAGTTAGTGTGTGAGAGAGAGGTATGTAATGCATATCTTTGCATAAAGAAGCTTTATGTTTATACCCCACTAACTTATGAGAGAATAACATCAATAAAGTCCTTTATATCCTGATAAGGTGTCTGTTCTTAAAACAAAACTGCATCCAAAACTAATTACCCTGTGTTTCTGTCATCGGAACGTTTTGATGTGGTCAATCATTTCTCTCTTTACTGACCATAACCAAATGCTAATATGTTCCGTAAATCGCCTCCAAATCAAACCGCCAAAAACAATGTGGTTTATTGTCGTATCGGTTTGGAATAGTCGGTTTCGCTCACCTCCAACTAATACATTTCAAATTTATCTATCATTACTGATCATGATTGCTGTTCATGTCTCAGGATCAGAGAAAATAATTGTGCAAGAAAAGAAAGAATCAAAGTGGTTTAAATAGCAAAACATCTAGTCTTTTTTTTGTTTTCAAGCACAATCCAAAAGTTTTTAATTTGGCTGTATCTGATTCTCTATTTTCAATCAAGAATTACCCATCTTTATTTTAGTCAAGAAACGAAGATCATTCACAGATCTAAATTTCACGAAATTGTTCTCTTCAATAAAAAAAAGAGATGTTTTTTGCAATGCAGTTGAAGAATCAAGTTCTTTTTCAGTCACTTCAGAATGCAAAGAATATGGAAGTTGTGGCTAACTCCTCCATATAGTGAATAATCTTCATCTTACAACAACCATATAACATTTATACATCATTTGGTTGGGCTAATTAATAAGAAAATTATGTCAAATTTGTTGGAAAGTGGAGAAAGTTAAATTATAATTAGTGAAAAACCATGGGTAAAAAAGGTAAATTTTTATACTGTTTTGTTAAATCATAATTTTTTTGTAAAAAAAAAAGTTTAAAAAGTGAAATGACCTTCAGCAAAATTAGGGTCTTCTACATATAAAAGGACATTTTTTGAAATTTGTTTTACTAAAATATCATATACTTTATTTAAAATAATATATTTTATATTTTAATTATTTAAAATGACATATTCAATTTTATAACTATATAGTAAAATGGCATGTATATTAATTTTTAATAACAAATATGATCATATTTTTAAAAAATCAGAATGTATGAAAAATAAATTTGAAATAGCATGCATGTTTTAAGGGAATTTGAGTTTAAAATTACCATATTTGTAGAATTTGTATATGTTTCTTAATTGGTGGTGTATTTAAAATGTGAAATTATTTTTCTTATTTACAGAAAATCTACAACAAAATTTTAAAAATTATGGAAATCAAGAAATGTGTTTTTGATACATTTATACTCATTTAGTGAAATTTTATGTGACTTTGTTTAAATATGTAGAAAGAATATACGCATATATATATAACATATATATATAAACCAATTAATTAACATATAATTAATAAAACACTAAATAAAATGAACAGAATACGCACACCTGGAATTCCGTTCAACACAGTGGAAGAAGAACGATACCTCGTTGAGGGTACGCTCGTATCCACAGGCGCGGAACGTCGAGATACGAGCAATGTTTCGCACCCGATCCTACACCGGAAACCGAACCCCAAGAGAAATAACCACCTGTTGGTTATTCTCCTAGAAGAAGAGAGGTCTCTCCTCTCTCTTCTTGCTTTTGGTGGAAATGTGGAGTGTGTATGAGAAATGAGGAGAGGATAGTGCTTATATAGAAGTGGAGGTATCATTTGGTAAAATGGTATCTTTCCACGTCAAACTGCATTTTAGTCTCTAAACTAAATATGTTTTTAATTTAATCCTTCAACCAAATAAATCACAATTAAGTCCCTTAACTTAATTATATTTATTCGGCAACCCAAACGTCATGGGCGGAATAAATTATCATTTCATCTCCCACTCGCACAGGACGATTGCGAGTACAGATTCTCTCTTTAGGTAACGGTTTTCCATCTTGTGTAGCGCGGGCGCGCGACCTTCAACGAAATGAGCTTCTGGCGGTTAAGCAGCTCAA
>CANYCX011877806.1:0-10384 GCA_948193385.1 Breynia disticha f. nivosa | reverse complement strand
GTATATATATGTTTATCAAAGGTGGATTTTATGAAATGTCCTTCAATATTTATTCCTCAATTTTATTCTATATTATTTCTTAAATCAAAACTTGATTTCCGGGTTTGAGTGTCATTTGTAGGAGGGAAGTATACGCAAATGATATTTAAATTTGGGGGTCACACCTTAGGGATGAAAATTCGAAGCCAAATTTGGACAAAAGCATCACCGAGAACGTGGCTAAAAATTCCACGAATGGGAGCGTTAAACGTGACTCATGCTAATGAAGCATTTCTTAGACAGAAACTGAGTCACGAACGTAACTCAAAAGAGTCACGAATGTGTTTCACAATCTGGATGCAAAATTGAAGCAAAAGGTTGGGCAGAACATGGTTCACGAATGTGACTCATTTGAGTCACGAACGTGACCTTATTGATGGCCAGTGTGGCTCTTAAAAATGGCCCAAATTTCCCTTAAAATGGATGGGGTAAGTTAGGGAACTTCCAACATTTCATAAGGGGCTGAAAGGAGGCTATAAAAAGGGTTATTTTAGGGTTAGAGGGGGACTTTTGGCTGGACATTTTCTTGGAGGAAAAGAGGGATTTCTCAAAGGGTTTTCTTCTCTTCTTTGCTTATGGTTATGTCTTCCTTTAGTACATTTATTTTTCTTTTAGTTTTAGCCATGCTAGGCTAGACATTTTGTTAGGATTTTCCTAAGATGTAAATAGAATCTATGTTTGGTTTACTTGTTGGATTTGAGGATTGTGCTTGAATGAAATATCTTTTGCTTGAATGTTGATTATTTGATTGGGTTTATGGATGAATGATATTTTAGACATTTTTAATTGATTGCTTGAAGAGTACATATTTTTATTGCGATAGAAAGAGTGAAGTAATTGATTAAAGACATGTGGATGATCCATAGTAGTGGCAGGCTAGGATTAGATTTTCATTGCACTTTAATTAATCAAATGCTAGCACAGAACATTTGATTGCAAACTTGTCTTATCATTCAATTTTAGTAATCTTATCCCAGAATTGCAAAAGTCGAGTGATGAGAAGGCTAATCAAATAGTGTTAGTGCTCAATTGGATAGAAATACACCAATTGATGCTAAAGTTTCAATGAAATGCCTAAGTAAACAATGGCCTTGCCTAATTTAATGTATCATAAGAGCAGAACATTATTTTGGTTTAAGGATGCAATTTTGAGCATCCCAAAAGGGACTCTTAATTGACGATAGTGTGAGAACACCAACACTATCTTCAATCCAATTAAGGAACAAAGTGTAGGTTTATTGAAGTCTAGGAAAACCCAACACTTTTACTTATTGTTTTCATCTCTTATTTTCCCTTGCATGTAGCCTTTTGGTTTAATTATCAATCATCAATGTATCATGTTTACTGCTTTATTTCTCTTTACTTTTAGAATCGAATCGGATTAAATACCACGTTCCTCAAGAGATTCGATCCCGGGAGTCATACTTCTGTGGTAAAACTACACCGGCCTAGTACGCTTGCTAGACACCGGTCACAACCTACTCAAAAAGATAATTCTATGTTGGTTATTTGTGTGGAAGAGACATCTCTCTTCTCTTCCTTTTTGTGTAAGGAAAAATGTGGAAGGGAAATTCCAACTAGGGGTATATTCGTGGTGAGAAACATGTTGAGGAATTGCAAGTTGAAAATTGGCGAGCTGAGTTATGAGACTGATTTGATAATTTTAAGGATGGCAGAGTTCTAAGTTATATTGGATATGGACTGGTTGTCTAGAAATAAAGTTATGGTAGATTGCTACGCGAAGCAAGTGGTAATAGAGGTTGATGGAGAGAGGAGAGTGTTGCAAGTGGGTGAGCGAAAGGTTATTCCTTCCTGTTTGATATCAACAACGGTGGCTACTAAATTAATAAGAGATGGGTGGAACGCCTACTTGGCGTGTGTGACAGACGTGAGTAAAAAGAAGTTAGGGGTTGGAGATGTAGAGGTAGTGAGAGACTACCCAGAGTTATTTCCAGATGAGTTACTGGGACTACCACCACCGAGAGAACTTAATTTCAAGATTAATATAACAGTGCCAATGTTAATAGCACTGTTTAAATGACAGCAATGGAGTTGTAAGAACTGAAGCGGTAGAGAGGAGCACGATGGGCACCTCTGAGTGGTATTAGAGTTATTGAAAGAAAAGAATTTGTATGCCAAATTCGATAAGTTTGAGTTTTGAATGAGAGAGCTGGTATTTCTAGACCACGTGATCTCAGTAGAAGGTGTCAAACCGAATCCAAGTAAGATTAAAGCAGTGCAGGAGTGGGAAGCTCCTAGGAACGTGACTGAGGTGCGTAGTTTTTTGGGTTTGACAGGGTATTATCGAAGGTTCATTAAGGACTTCTTGAGATTGGCAAGGCCGATTAATGACCTACTAAAAAGAATGCTCTCTTCATTTGGAATGAACAATGTTAGGAGAGCTACTAGGAATTGAAGAAAAGATTAATAGAGGCTCCAGTTCTAATGTTACCGACTGAGGGTGGCAGATTTGTGGTGTGTATACATGCATCTAACACAGGCTTAGGTAGAGTTCTTATGCAGAATGGGTGGGTGATTGCTTATACATCTCGACAGTTGCTAGCACATGAGACCAACTACCCTACTCACGGTCTAGTGTTGGTCACGATCATTTATGCTTTGAAATTATAGAGACACTTCTTGTATAGTGAGACCTTCCAGATTTTCACTGATCACAAGAGTCTCAAATATATCACTACTCAATGAGAGCTGAACTTGAGACAATAGAGATGGATTGAGCTGTTAAAGGATTACGACGGCACGATTGAATACCATCAAGGTAAGGCAAATGTGGTTTCTGACTCTCTAAGTCAAAAAGGAAGAGAGGATGGAGATTCAGTGATCTATAGGGTCGAGTCCTTGTTTGCATTACAGGAGCTGAGAGTGCAGTTAGATATGATCAAGGGAGAGATGTTGGCTAACATACGGGTGAGACCCTATATGAGAGAGATGATAGAAGAAAGACAGAAAGAAGAAAAGTACTTGATGAAGATCAAGAAGAAAGAGGAAAGAAAAAACACCACATCGAATAGATGATGCTGGAGTATTGCACTATAGGGGTCATCTGTGTGTTCCTGATATAGCAGACTTAAAGGAGAATCTTATGGTGGAGGCACACTCCTCATCATACTCAGTACATCTTGGTAGAACAAGATGTACTGAGATATGAGGGATATGTACTGGTAGGTGAATATGAAGCTGGAGATCACAGATTTTATAGCTTGGTGTCTGCCATGTCAGCAATCCAAGGTAGAACATCAAGCTCTAATAGGAAAGTTAAGACCGCTAGAGATTCTAGAGTAGAAGTACGATTGATTTTATAGTGGGATTGTTGTGGATCTTTAGACAGCAAGGTGCCATTTGGGTGGTTGTGGATTAACTCACCTAGTCGGCACACTTTCTAGCTATTTGGTAGGATGGCACCTTGAATAAGATTGCAAACTTGTATGTGAGAGATTGTGAGGTTGCACTGTGTCCCAATGTCGATCTTATCATATCGTGATCCGAGGTTCATTTCAAGATTTTAAAGGAGTTTGTAGGATGCCATGGGCACTAGACTACAGATTGTGAGGTTGCATCCCATCCTCAAACCAATGGGCAATCAGAGAGGACTATCTAGATGGTTAAGGATATGATGAGGGTGTGTGTACTCGAGTTTTGAGGCAACTGGGATGACCACTTACCGTTCATTAAGTTTGCTTATTATAATAATTTCCACTCGAGTATTGGTATGACACCGTATGAGGCCTTGTATGGAAGGCAATGCCAGAGGCCAGCTTACTGGGATGTAAAGGGCTTGCGACAGATTGAGGGAACAGAACTCGTATCACAAACCTTAGAGAAAGTGAATGTTGTTAAGAGGTGTATGCAGGCCGCACAAGATCAACAAAAGACTCCTTCTATCGACTCCATTAGGAAGTAGTGTATAAGGTAGGAGAGAAGGTATTCCTCTGAGTTTCACCGTGGAGAGGAGTGATTCGGTTTGAGAAAAAAGGGAAATTGAGTCTGAGATATGTGGGGACGTATGAGATTATTGAGAATGTGGGACGACTTGCCTATCGACGTCAACTACCAAAAAAGTTATCCTACTCCACAATATGGTCCATGTGTTGATGTTAAGGAGATATTGATTCGACCCGAGTCATATACTTAGAGAGCCAGGGTTAGAGATTGCAGAGATCTCACTTTTGAGGAGGAGCCAGTAGAGATTCTAGATCGGCAGATTTGTTAGATACAAAATCAAGAGATTCCAATGGTTAAGGTGAAGTGGAGTTTTCATTCACCTAAAGAAGCTACCTAGGAAGTGGGGAGCGATATACAGGAGAAGTATCTGCATCTTTTTCTAGAAGCTTCATGAGTTGGAGGTACGTATTCGCATTGGTAACTTTGATTTGATGAGTGTTTAAGAATCTAGACCGTAAAATTTTTGGGATGAAATTTCCTAAGGGAAGAGCTGTAATGCCCCAAAAACTAACACTTAAATTAGCACAAATTTGAAAACAGTGGCTGGAACGGCCTGGGGAACAACCTAGGTAGACTGTTCCCTAAACCATTTCCATTACAGGCAAAAAGTTGAATTAGTGCGGGATAAAGGTAAAACAGATAGGCAAATGGTCTGAGTAAACCGTTTAGCAAACCGCTCTGACTTGACAACTTTTAAAAATAAAACGGCAAGGGCATTTGAGGAAAGAACCAAAAGCCCTAAAATATAACCACTGAATTTTCTCTCCATGGAACCTTAAAAACCTTGCAACCCAAAGCCTAAAAACATTGAATCTAGCCTTGTAAACCTTAGATCTAGTAGATTTTGGTTTAAAGGAAGAAATGCTTGATGATTTTCTTAAATGAACAATGTATGCTCTAAACTTATGTTGATTCTTGTGAGGTTTTGAGGCTAGGGTTGGGAAAATGAGTGCATTTTGGATAACTTGTGATTAATAGAGGCAATGTGGGTGGTTTTGAACCAAATGTCGAGAATGGAAAGAGATTTGAGATTTTAGGATTTTAGGTAATTTGGGGGTTTTTGCTAAATAATTGTAGGAATCAGAAATTAAAAGTGGAATTTTGTTTAATGTTGTAAATATGGTTTGAAATAATGTAAGAAATGTTGTTTGAGATCCAAACCAGAGTTGAGCCAAGAGCTGACTTCGTGGATTTTGAGGTAAGTGCATCAAATCACACTTACCTTGGTATGTCTTACATTTGAGTGGTTAAGCATACTTGGTTTAATTTTTCATTGTCTTAAATGTTGAAACTTGGTTAAATTTTTTGATTGTTGATATATAAGAATGATAATGGTTGTGAGTACTTGGTTTTGTGTTAAAAGGACTATGTACAAGTGTGTAAGTGTTGGTGTGTTTGTAGCGAATGCAATTGTATTACGTGTATTATGAATTTGAATGAAAATGATGAATTGAGTTATAATAAAGTTAATGGTATGATGAGCAAGATGCCTTAAGTGTTATGCATTGCTAAAGATGTTTGTTATATTGATTCATAGATGATTTGAGATTGAAAAAATGTGTCATCTTGTTTGGAATGATGCATGCTGCATGATTGACATAAAAATGATTATAATATCATCCATAAAATGATAATATTGCATGAGCATGGTGACAATTCATTGTGAGAAAAGATAAAAAAATGGAGTTGCCCAATCTATGTGAAAGAGCGAGAGCTCTAAGATATTGATAACAAGGGGAGTTTCCCAAACGAAGAACAGAGCGATAGCTCTATGAAAAATGTAAAAGGGGAGTTGTCCAAATTTTAGGAGAGAGAAATATCTAAAAAATGAATAGAGAGCGAGAGCTCTGTGGTCGAAAAAGTTGAGTGAAGCCCAGGGCATTCTGTAAGTGACTTGCATTAGCATATGCATTCGACATTCATTGCATTTATATGATGTATGTTCCTATTTGTGAAATATGTAATAATAATAATGGTATGCAGAATCAAGTATGGAGAATGGATTGGTAATTCTATTGGATGTTAGGCATGACATGATGGTTTACGGTTTTATTGTTCTGGATATGTATTTGAATGAAATTGTATTATTATGAAATGTGTTGTGTTGCTGAAATCAGCTACAAGCAGGGCAGAACGGTTTAGAAAACAGTTAGCATAAATTGTTTCCAAAACACCTCCACTTCCAGGGAATGTTAAGAAGGGCAGAACGAGTTTTGAAATGATTAACCCAAACTGCTCCTAGAACTGTTCCACTTTTAGGGAATTTTAGAAGAGTCGAAACGGGTTTGGGAACGATTTGGCAAAATAGTTTTCTAAACCATTTTAGTCCAATGGAAAACTCAAGAAGGGGAAATAGGCTGTGGAATGTTTACCTATATCATTCCCCAGACCGTTTCTGATAATAAAACAGTGATGAAAAAAATTCTTTGAGAAGAGAAATGAAAATAATAACTGAATTAATATTTGCAGATTAGGAGTGAATTAAGAATGATGAATTCCTTACCTTGGATCATGGACTAATGTTTATTAAATTAGATAATGATTAGGATGATTTCCTGGATCCGCAATACATAAAACATCTAACACACTTTTCCAACGAGTACTTATGCATTAACTACCTTGATAAGTGTTGTAGATGTACTTACTGGGTATTTAGTTACTTATGATATGTATGTATATGTGATGAATGTGCAGAGCGACAGTAGTGTGCGGTGGAATTTTGTTTTTGGTGGTAGCTAGCAGTGTGATACCGTTCACAAGGTCGATGTTCCTAGCTTTTGTTTGACCCTTTTGTACATCTATACAAACTCTAGTATAGAAAATGATTTTGCCAAAATTAATTGTAAATCGATTTCCATTTGCTTCTGCATTTTCTTTTCATAGCATTATTTTGTACAAGACCGAACAATGGTCAAACTTTTAAAGGTTGCTTATATTTATCTCTCGTTTCCTTTTCCTTGTTATTGAATTGTTCAAAGAAAAAAAATGGTTGCCAAAGTTGTGTAATTATTAAAAAATGGCTTTTATAAATTTGGGCGCGAGACCTCAACTTAATTGTATTTATTCGACAAACCCCAATGTCATGGGAGAAATAAATTATTCTTTCATCGTCCACTAGCACATGACGATTGAGAGTATAGATTCTCTTTTTAGTGATTGCATTCCATCTTTTTGTACAGTTGGCATGCGACCTTCAATAAAATGAGCTGCTGGTGGTTAATTAGCTCAAGTATAATAGAAGATTACTCGTTATTTTCTATTCTCGGCTAAACGTGATTATTCCTTAGATTAATTTCCTAATATCACTCATTTCTGCTTGTTTTGATCTCACGAAATCTTGTCATAAACACTAATTATGTATCTTATAAGAACCAGTAATTAACCACATTAATCACATTTCTCACAAGAACACAGTAATATGGGCTCGGCTTTTTATGAACTCGAGTAATATCTTTAGAAATAATCTTCCTCATTTATTATTGATCCACCATATGTCATAACATCAAAAAAAGTTGACATTTGTCCGCTCATAGCTAGTGAAGCCTATTTGTACAACTTATCAAATTAAACACCATGACACATGCTTCACAATAATATCAAAGTAATAAGAGAACTTGTAGAGATCCTCTTGAACGCTAATGAATCTCACATAAGGAAAATTGAGATCAATTTAGTTTTAGTCATTTTTCATCCCTTAGTCGGCTTATACACATTATATTTAGTAGTGTTGTGATGTATACATCACAAAAAATCTTTGTTCTTTAGTGCACAAAACACCTTCCCTTAGTCGACTTTTAGCCTTTTACAGAACTATGCTTCCAGTATTGGACAGCTAGGTTTCAATAGTATTTTCATTTATAAATTCACATTCACACATTTATAAATTAACTTGACTCAACATATCATGATGCATTCAATGACAAAATTTCTAAGCTGTATTTGGTTTTTCCAATAACTACTTATTCTTGGTATTCTATCTTCAAAGATAGAACCCAAGCAACATGCCCATGTGAGTAGGCTACTTTTGTCAACATGATCTATAAAAGTACGCATAATAGTCTTACATATGATGCTACATGTCACATAGACATTTGCAGCGTCACCATTCTCACGAAATAAATTTCTTTTTATATAATATTTTAACCATCGGATATACATTTAAAATCTCTCGTGGACTTAAAAACTCTAAATTCATAATTCCTTATGCAATAAAGTCATTCTTAACTTAACATGATGCTTGTGTTTGATTAGCGTCTTTATGTTATCGAATATTACTATCTTCCAAGATCGCCATATATCTTTGAGGCAATTGGACCATAGATAGTGTAGAAAATTTAGCTTTCCAAAACTCCTCTCCATATAACGGTTCTAGCTATTCATACATGGAAAACTTACTTTCTTACTTTCTACCCTCTTGGTTTGTGTAAGAACTATGCACTACCATTTTCACTTGTAGATACTTTAACAACGCCATTCAAACACTTTAGCATTTTGATAAACGTCATTCTGAACATATATTTTATGCTTTCTTTTATGACAATTATTATGTTTTTCGACCAATTGGGCATTACTTCCGAGTAATTTCTATAATTTTCATGTCTTCAGGTCACTCGTGGAATTTGACGTGCAAAAAGGAAAAAGTTGGATGGAAAGACAAAACAACGAGAGACGCGCAAACAAAGGAGACAATCAGTTTTTTAGAACGGGAAACACAAAATGTTTTACATTCACAAAGTTACAGGAGCAACTCAAGAGACCAAACGGGATAGGAAATAATCCCAAACAATTTCAAAAACTACTCGATTCTTCTAGAATGACAGAAAGTTTTTTGAAAAATAGAATGATTTGGAGAATAACATCCTTAGGTCGTTTCCCAAACCATTTCAACTAAGCAGTGTGTAGGGCTGTAGCAAACGACCCGTTAAATGGTTTTCTAAACTATTTTGCGGGCCATTTCCAACTTAATGGACTAATTTAAGGTTCAGTTATAAATAGAATTTTACAAGGAAATTGAAGAGAGCTTATAATTAGGAGTCGTCATCAATAGCAAAGAGCATATTTCAGCCGAAGCCGAGAACCAACCACCCGGAGGGATTTTTGACGTAAACCGTAGGATTATTGACTCTTGTAAGAGAGTTAACTGGGTTATTTTCCTATTTTCTTGGATTTGTTTTGTCTTCGTTATTATGTGTTATGATTTTGACGTAAACCCTAGGATGAACTAATTTTACATGGATATCTAGATGAGACAAGTCCTATGATGGATTACGTGTTATGATTTTGATTTGTTATTGATTATAATTAGATGTATTGAGATTCAACCATGTTACTATTAGATGTATTGATTAACTGGGAAATTATTATATGAATTAGGTCTTGCATGGTTGGAAGAAGTTGCTTGTGGTTATAGAGATAGAATTGCAAAACTTCTCTATGTTAGTGTAGAGGTAATAGAGGAATGTATAAAATGGTAAAGCTAGATTAGGGGTTTTAGTTTAAAAGAGATTTTGACTAATCAACCTAATCTTAGTTGTTAATTTAATTGAGAGATACTTTAACATAGAATAGGCATTCCCGTAGTCCAATACTCATTAATAATCGATAACAACTAAATCATACACGTATGAAATCTGAGGAGGAGTCGAATCTAGGTATCTACCTTTTCCTATTTGAATTTATCAAATTTTTTTGTGATTTTCCTTCTTTCTTGTCTTGATTGGTTTCAGTTTTAAGTATTCTTTTAATTTATAGTTTTAATTACAAAATATCACTCTTGTTAAATTAGATAATAAATTAAATTGTCAATATTAGTAGTTTTCCATCTTTATAGGATCGACATTCTATATTCCAGTGTCTATACTATTGTTCGATAGGTCATTTGCCTAGTGAACCGTGGTGTTAGTACCATTAAGGCTTATCAACTTTTTGGCATCATTGCCGTGGACGGTTCAATATTAAGTACCCAATTTAATCATTACTCTTATCATTTTATTTTATTTCCCTTCTTTTAATTTTTGTTATTTAATTTTTCATACTGAATTTTACGCTTGGTTTTGTGTTCTGTTGACTATCTTATAGGTTTATTCCTAGTTTATGAGCTGAAGTGATAATTCAAACCTTGTCAAAACCGATCTTGAAATCGAACGCACAGTGTGAGCCCCACCCCCAACATTTAACTATCACCTAATGTTGTATATATAAACTTTCTTTAAGGTGACAATTAAATCTTGGACATCATGAGTTTAGTAAGGAGTTTTCCATATTCTGAAATACAACCATTCACACATTCATTTGAATAAAATATACATTCATCCTTCATTACTAAACATTTATTTACAAAGTTTTACAAATACTGTTTAGGGTTATATAAGAAAAGAAATCA
>CANYCX011877668.1:0-10030 GCA_948193385.1 Breynia disticha f. nivosa | reverse complement strand
TCAACTAACAGGTGCATGTCACTCACTGAAATCTCTGTAGCTCAGTGTCACACAAATCATGCAACACGATGAATGATGATATGCATTCAATATGATACAAGATAATCTCATACTTATGCTCAAATCAAGCAAGTCTCATGTTGGATATGTCATAGCAAGTCACATGCTATCAATGTCAATCAAATGTGAACATTATAAATAGGCATATAAATCAAGAAGAGCATACTAAACACAATCACAATCCATGCTCATATCAATATAAGCTCAAAATCACGTCAAACTATGCATATCAATCACACATAACATATATCTATGAGCATTTAAATTCTTTATTCTCATTTCTTTAAGCATTTAAGCTTTTTATTCTTCTTTTGATTATTAGGTATTATAGTACTTAATTAAGGAAAATTCTTATGAATCTACTCAATACTTGCAAGCATAAAGATGGTAAGTTGAAACCACTTACCTAGATATATGTGTACACTCAAACCGCTTCCACCGCTACCTCACCGACTCAATTCCTTGCCCTAAGATCGTTTAGCTCCTCCTAAACAATCAAACCACCCATAATCAATCATTCAATCCCTCACTTTCATACCTTAAACATCAACCAACCCTTATTCATATTCCAAAAACATTCCAGCAACATTTTACAAACTAAACATTACTCAATCCATACAACAACAAGCTTACATGACCATAACTATCCAAAAGTAAGTATATAAGCTTACCTTCACACTTAGGATTGATTTAGGACTAATTTTCACATGAACAAAGTGTTTCTCTTGTTAAGGAATGTTACTGAACTAAAATTAGGGCTTATGAATTCACCTACTTGCTTCCTTTAACTCTGTTTTTGAATAAACTGAATCACAATTGAAACTACTTAATAATTCTAATCAACACGAACTCAAGTACGAGTGGCGCCATGAGTCGTGCTGATCCATTTAAGCACGAGTTTTTGTTCTTACGTGCACGGTGTTGTTCTGAAATAAATCAACATGTTGTCGTGCTAATTTTCCTGGATGACCATGGATTGTGCTAATCATCGCTCATGAGCATGGGTCGCGCTCATGGTCTTGTTGTTTGCTGATTTTCCAAATGTTTTCCTAAATCGATTTGATATGATCCGAATAAATGCAGTTTTGTTTTATTTTAAATCCTACAATTTCTAAAACGTTATAATTATTCATATATATTCTTAATCCTACATATTTTAAACTATTTACATTTGTTTTATTTTTGATTTTTTTATCTATTTTAGTAATTATAGACTATTAGGATGAGATGTGATAATCCCCCTCCCTCATTAAAGAATTTTTGCTTGAAATTCCTTCTTGTAAATGTTATTGGTTCCATTATTCTTTCAATCTTTCTAATTTTTTATTATCATATGTTTTAACTATTGTTTCTACATACTATGAAAACAATTAAAATTTAGAACTTTCTAGTAAATAGATGTAGATATTCTTTTTTCATGATGTGTTCTGTCTCCTAAGTTGCCTATTCTATACCATGAGTTTTTCATATAACTTTAACCATGAGAATCTCTGTTCTTTTTAATTGTTTGATGTTATGATTCACTATTTATATTAGTTCTTTCGCATAAGTCTGGTTCGTGAAAATCTAAATTTCTGGCTCTGGAAGAATGTGTGTGGGATTGGAACTATATCTTCGAGCATACTGACATGGAATACACCATGAATCTATGCCAAATTTGCAGATAGCGCCAATCTATATGCTATAGGACATATAATTTGTAATTTCAAAGGGCACAATGCATTTAAGACTAAAATTTCTTTTGTTCCCACATGTCAATATTCCTTTCCAAGGTGAAACTTTTAAAAAGATGTTTTCTTTCACTTGATATTCCATTTCTTTCTTATGCTGATCATAATAGGTCTTCTATTTATCTTTTGTTGGTTTTAATTTACTTTTGATCAGTTCTACATTTTTTATAGTTTTTTGTACCAATTCTGGGCCTTCAAAACTTTTAACTCCCTCTCTATCCCATTATACTAGACTTCTACATTTTCTCCTATACAAAGCTTCATAAGATGCCACACTTATGCTACTATGATATTAATTATTATAAGAAAATTCAATCATAAGTATGTATCTATCCTATGAAACCTAAAACTCAAGTACAAAAGATTGTAACATGTCTTCCAGTGTTGGAATAGTTCTTTTAGTCTTCCTATCTATCTTAAGATGAAAGATTGAACTGAAATTCAATTTGGTACCTAAGGCACTCTACAATATCTTTTAAAATCTTGAGATAAACCTCAAATCTCTATCAAATATTATGGATTTATCAGATATACAACTTGCCTAGTTATTCAATAGCTTTTCTTAATCTAATAGCTAGGAAATGTGCAGACTTTGTTAATCTAACATACAAAACATTTGAATACAAATTCTACCACATTTGTCTTCATATTTGGCCACCAATAATGTCGTTTCAGAATGTGATGCATTTTCATCATACATAGATGCATGACATATACAGCATTATGTGTTTCATTTAGTATCTCTTGTCTAATTCCATCTATATTTGGTAGACATACTCTAGTTCCCTTCATTAATAACTCATCAACAAGTTGAAGTGGTGTCTCAACACCTTGATCAATATGTTCAATTAACTCTATGCATTTATCATCAAGTTTATGTGTTGTCTGTATCTTTTGTATTAACATTGGTCTAACAACCAATGTAGTAATTAATACCTATGATTTAGACATTTTTAAATTTGTAATTAAGCTGTGTAAAGTTATCAAAGCTCTACTAACACTTCTCATTCCACTAAGTCATTACATTCTTCCTTAATAACTTTGTTAATAGAGCTTCTATAATTGAGAATCCTTCCGTAAATCTTTTATAATAGCAGCCACTCTGCAGAAACTGCGTACCTCTACTACCATTTTAAGAGGTGCCCAAATCAATACTACTTTTATTTTATTGAAATCTACTAATATTCCTTATTAGTTATCATATGTCCTAAAGGACTATGTAATCTAACTAGAATTTTCATTTGCTAAATTTTACATATAGGTGTTTTTCTCTTAATATTTGCAACATCGTCTACAGATGCTCTTATTGCTCTTCTTTATTCCTTAAATAAATCAACATATCATCAATAAAGAAAATTATGAATTGATCAAGGAAAGATTGAAATATCCTATTCATCAGTGTCACAAATGGTGCTCGAGCATTGGTCAAACCAAATGGCATGATCATAAACTTGTAATGACCATATTTGGTTCAAAAAGTTGTCTTTGAAATATCTTCCTGTGTTATTTTTAAATGATGATAATTAGATTGTACATCAATCTTTGAAAAGATAATAAAACCCTACAACTGATCCTATAGATTATTTCTTTAAGGCAATGTGTATTTATTCTTTAGATTTACTTGATTTAATATTTTGTAATCTATGCATAGTTTGAGGGTTCTATCTTTTTTCACAAGAAATACTAGCTTTCCCTAAGGTAAAACACTCAATCAAACAAGCCCTCGATCAAGTAACTCTTTTACCTACTTATTCAATTCATGTAGTACTGTTGCTACCATTTTATATGTTTGTACAGATACTGGTGTTATACTAGAAATTAACTCAATAGTGAGCTCTATTTCTCTATTAGATGGTAATCTTGATAGATCTTCTGGAAATACATCGGGGTATTTTTTGCTTAAGGTATTCCATTTATATTTTCATATGTCTTTGTGTTATCAACCACATGTACTAGAAAAAATTCACAACCATTTCTAGTCATCTTAAACGATTTTATAGCTGATACTAAACAATTAGGCACTAGTTTGCTCTTCCCACAAAATAAAACTTTGTTTCTCTTCTGGTTGAATAACTACTTCTTTTGTGGAACGATATATACATGTTTTCTATGTTAAGCTGGCTAATCCATTCCTAATATAACATTAAAATTCATTTAATTGCAGTAGGATTAGGTTTTCTAGCAACTTTACTGTTTGAATTTTTATTATGTAATTCTTATATATTGTATACACCCATATTATCTCACCTAAAGGAGTATGGATTCCCAGACTTTTAGTCAATGATTTAGGTTTTACTTTCAATGTATGTACCATTCTAGATGTTATGAATGAATGTATAGAACTTGAGTCTATGAGTGCATAAACAATAACATCAAATAATTGTAACTCACCTGTGATAACCTCTAGAGCATTGGACGCTTCTTGCCTAGACAAATCAAACACTAGCTTGTCTATATCGCTGGACTCTTAATAATCCTCTACCTTGTCCAAATGAGGAAACTGATACTACTCCTTTGGCCCTACCTCATTTAAAAGTGGCTACGGATGACACTGGTCGACTACTTTGTAGTGTTGGTGGGGGTTCAATTACATTTCTACCAACATTCATTACATTCATTCAATCTGGACAATCTTTATTATAATCTATTCAAACCTTCTGAATAAAGAACATTCTCCTGGCAATGCTCCACATTCACAGTATGTCTTCTCTAAAAGTATGGGCAAATTAATCTTATGAATTCTAGAGTTGAATTACTCTGTCCTCCTGTATCATATGCTCTAACATAGGATATTTGATATAAAGGAGGTTAAGTTCTAGGTTTGATATAACCTTTGTATCTTCTATAGGTAGAACCTTATTCAATTTTTTCCTAGATATACTATATTCTTTTGGGGTGCATTTATGTCTTCTGTTTCCCCTCTTTTATTATCATCTTTCAAAAGATCTTTTACTCTTACATCTGTATCTCCCAAATCTGCATAATTCCTCGTCTTTGATCAGTAATATACCTTCAAATTTTAGCATCTTAGTACACCTCTAACATATATTTCCTCCTAAATTCCCTAAAAAAGTCATCTTATGTAAGTATTGAGGAAATATCATAGCATTAGGAATAGTCTTCCACCATTTGTAAGCATAACCTTCAAACAAAGATATTGTAAAGTCTAGTCAATCCTCTAGCACAACCCACATCATATTGAACACTCTCCTGGTTCTTTTCAACCATGTTTTAGCTATTGTTGGGTCATCAATCCCCTGGAATTATATTTCCTCCAACTTCTTCAATCATTTGAAATCCTTTGAGATTAACTCATATAAACTCATAGATGGATCTCTAACAGTAAGATAATATTAAGGATATATTGCATCTATGGCTTATAATAAGATAGAGCATGTGACATCTCTACTATCTCTTATGGATTTGTTGTTCCTCTCTCTTGTGAGTGATGTAATTGTGACATGTGCCCTATATGTTAAAATGAAAATAATTTAGCAAATATTTCACACATGTTGAAATGTGTAGTAAAGCATCATTAAAAAAGGACTTGATTGATATGATTATGAAGATTGATGAGATAATGTTATGGATTATGTTGGTTGTGTGTTTTTTGAGTAAATTCTTATTTTGGTGTGGTTTGCATTAGATGTGTGATGTAATGGGATTTGAATAATGACGGGTGTTAGAGAATAAATGTTTCATTAATTATGTTCATAGGAATGGCTAAAATTGTTAATTTATGTGTAAGGGTTAATGTGTTCTAACTTTGACTTGGGTTTAAGATGTCATGGATTAATACATGTTTTATGGCATTATGAGAAGAATAATTTGTGAGCATTGTGTGGTTAGAAACATATGAGATGTGCGTGAATGGTGTTATTGAGATGATATAACTTAAGGATGAAATTGATGACATTTCATACATTCAAGATATATGAATGAGCATGAGCATTTCTGTGAGTTTATTATAAAGGGGATTGACCCAATTGACCAAAAGCTCGTTATTATCTAGGGGATTGCCCAATTGAGCGAAAGCTTGTTATTTTTAAGGGGATTGGCCCAATTGAGCAAAAGCTCTTTATATTATCGAGAGGATTAGCCCAATGAGGGAGAGCTCAAATTATATAAGAGGGGTTGGCCCAAAATTTATGATAGTGGACTCTCTCTCGCACGCGCATAGGAAAGGCCCCGGGGCATGCATCTGTGTGAATCGCATTAGCATTCATAGTACATACATGTGCATTTTTAAATATTGATATATTTTGGATCAATATGGAGTGTATGTGAAAGTTATGATTAGTTGTGAAATGCTTGAGTGAAAATGCCTATGGTGTCATAGTTGATGTTGTGTGAAATCTTAAGTGAATTAAAGTGGGACATGAGGTGATTTATGATCATTGTTGGTGTGAACATTGTTTAAGGAATGTTGCCTAAGTTTCATGTTGAATTGGTTGTGAATTGCTATAAATGATGCGAGTTTGTTGTATCGGGTTTTTTAAGCGTAAATTCTATTGTTTTATAGGAACAAAAGGTCAGAACGGGCTGGGAATGATCTATAAAACCCATTATCCAAGCCATTCCACTTCTAGAGTCATTCTAGAATGTCAGAACGGGCTGGAGAATGGCCTATGAAAACTTTTCTAATTAAGAAGCAATCCAGAGAGGGAGAACGGCCAGGAGTAGGCCGTTGACCATGTCGTTCCCATGTATATTCAAGCTTAAAAATGTATATATGTTAGAGCGATCGTAGATTAATAATCGACCTAACGTGAGATAGTTTGGCAAAGCTAGGGTGTATGATCCTTGCTCCTAAATAATAAAGTAATGATTATTGAGCGATCACAGATTAATAATAGTTGATTTGGACTAAAAAATATGGATAAAAGTGCATTGGTAGTTTTGAGTATTCAGAGGATGATGAGAGTCCTCACATGACTGATTGGGACTTAGTTCTAGGTAGTAGTGGCAGTAAGGCTACCGTAATCTGTTGGTTGAAGTCACAATCTCAATTAATAAGGAAGGATAAAGAACTTGATTGTAGCCCTTTTAGGATTTAGATGAGGATGGCTTATAGCGCTCTTACTAGAGCTATCACACCCAAGGTTCACACACAGAGTGTGATGAAAGGCATAGACTTGGAGGTTGTGTACCATATCCTTCGTTGAAATGAGGTAAATTTCACCCTTATTATTACAGGATACATGATTTATAAGGCAAAATAGATATTTAAGGAAGGATATCAGTCACAACATTGAGAGAGAAAGGCAAGAATCCAATATGGTGCTATTATTACACATATATTTTAGGTGTGCGGAGTAGATTTGAACGAATATTGATTTTTAGAGCCACAACAACCAGGTTGTGAGATAGCTCTACTAGTTGAAGGACTATAGATAGATATTTTACGCGAGCTACTTATCAACTTTGTTCACTGCCTTCATCATGATCATCTTTATTATCCCATATGACCAACATTTCATCTTTGTTTGCATGATTTTCATGTTCTACTTTCTATGTTTTGACTTTGGCTTATATGTTTTACTATGGTATGAATCTTTAGGTTAGTATTAATCTTGATGTGGTTTGTCTATGTATTATTATTTTCATAGGTTATGACTTATTCTTCCTGTTATGAATGATTATCATTGCCCTATTTCTCTATCTTTTAATCTTTACTTTGAATTGCTACTTTCTTTTCTCTTTTACCGTTGTACTGAATGTCTTATTTTCATTTAGTAATCCTCATATGAGGAGTCTTAGTGTCAGAAAGAGCTATTCCCATTTTTAATAAGCCAAAGAGGGAAGAGAAATAATAGAAATAATAAAGATATAATTAAGAGAGATTATAGATTAAAGCTTAATTAGAGCTGCTTAATAAGAGAATGATCAATGGACGAGAAATATCAAAATAAAATGCATCATGAAAAAAAAGGGAAAAGCCTTAGAGATCCATATGAGAGACTACTTTGAGAGTTAAATGCTTTGAAGAAATTGAGCGAAGGAAGACAAATATAAGAAATTGAAAATTGAGTTAAGGAGGAGAAAAATAGATTAATGATGAGAGATTGAGATCACCGATTGAGAGTTTGAGATTGAAGCTTAAATTTTCAAAAATTAATGAAATGATAGCTTAACATAAGTGATTAATTAAGAGGGAGAAGTGGAAATTGACAATAACTTATATGATAAGAGCTCAAATTGACCATATTTGATGTCTTGTAAATTTTGATTGATGAATGTGTCTATATATGAGACTAACATTGTGACAAGACTTATGTCTTGATCAAATTTGCACTTGTGTACTTGTGTTTGTTGTTTACAATCTTTAATCTCTTATATCAATTTTGTCATTATTAGAAAGAGGAACATTGTTGGATCAGTGGTGATCAACATTTGAGTCCTCACTGTGTTTTCATAATGTGTTACCTCTTTCAAGCAATTAAGGTTGAATTTGCAGCCAAAGTATAAATTCCATGGAAGAATAATGTATGTTGCTCGAAGGCCTAATATACTTTAATCTGGATTTGGCCATTACCACCAGTGATTGTCATATAGCATTCATCATGGGTATTATGCTTCAAAGATGAAACAAAACTGAGAAAACCAAAAGAGACAATAACATATGTTATTGTGAGGCTCAAATTATGTGAACGTAGGTTGACAAAAACCAAACGTGATGAAAATAATCATGAACGTGTTTTTATGTGAAATAAGTGGCATTGGGGATATCCACCTATTGATTTTTAATACTCGTTTGTTTTTTGTGTAAATGTTTCCTCATCCAAAGGTTAGAGAGGCTTCCTTTTACATCATTAGATCTATAGTTGCAAGGCCAGGGATCCACTCCAATTTTTTGTTGTTTTGTCTTATAAAGGAATTTCCAAATTTTGTTTTTATCTATGAGAATGCTTATATTCTTAGCCAATACATGGTCTCGTATATTTGCAAAACCCTTATTAAAATAGTTTTCTCCATATTATGATCTTACCCCATATATATATATATATACACACACACACGTATGTATGTATGTATTTATATAAATACATACGTACGTACGTACATACATACATGTGTGTGTGTGTGTGTGTGTGTAAATATATATATATATATATATATATATATATATATATATTTATCTACACACACACACACGTATGTATGTACGTATGTATGTTTGTATTTATATATATATAAATTCATGCATACGTACGTACATACATACATACGTGTGTGTGTGTGTGTATATATATATATATATATATATATATATATATATATATAATGAATTTATACAGACTTTATTTGGTTCAATTTAAATATTAAATGAATTTTTGGCATTCACACAGTCTATGCCCAAATTAATTTTCATAATGGAGTTACTAATTTGTTTTTCACAAAGCCCAATTTTGTACCTATAAAAGAAATAACCAAAATACTCTTTTAAGGCCAATTGCAAGGCTTTCGATTCTATAGTCTATTTTATATTTTTAAATAAATAAAATAATTATACAAAAAGTTAATTTCACTATCTTTATATAGTCAACTAAGTGGCCTGACGTATGCCTTAATGAGTCTTTGTACTCATTATTTCTGTTTACAACATTATGTAAAATAGACTAGCGCTACGTCACTAGGGCTCAACACGGATCTTGGAAATTTTCGAACTAAACTGAAAGGCCGAACCGAATAGGTCATAACCAAAAAAGAATTGTTGACTTTGACTTTTACTGTACCGAACCATTCTGAAGATTTTATTACTGAACCATTCTGAAGATTTTATGCGGGACGGTTTTGAATCTTAGAGAATGACTTTACCAAAAATCGTACCAAACCGAATTGAATTATACTAAACTGTTCCGAATCGAAGAACCAAAAAATAATTTGTATATGCATTTAATATTTTTTAAATAAATAAAATAATTATACAATATTTTTAATTAAACTTTAAATCTATAACAATATGTGAATGCACTTAATTTTATTTTAGATAGAAAAATTACTAATTAAACTTTGAATTAAATTTAAAATATATTTATTTTTAATTATTATTATTTAGAATAATTACTTATAACTAGTAATAACATGAACATGTGAACGTTTTCTTTATAGAAAAGTGATAAGTTGATGATAATTAATATTTGAAATAATTTCTTTTAAACAAGATATATATAAATATACATTATATGTAGGTAATCATAATTTAATCTTTTAAACATATTTTAATACTATAATACTTT
>CANYCX011876825.1:0-20258 GCA_948193385.1 Breynia disticha f. nivosa | reverse complement strand
TGATTTTGATTAGAATGAAGACTAAGGTTTATGAAAGATGTGGCTGAGGATTTAATGAGTTTAGATTAGATTGGATGTAGAAATGAGATAAGGATATTTTTGTAAGTTGAGAATGAAAAAAAATTTGGATAGGGGAGGTTTTGGAGAGAAAGTGTGAAGGATTATCGATTTTTTCTAGGAATTGAAAATAGGATATGGGATTTGTAGATTTTAGGCTGTAGGATTAATATCACTAAACAAAGTATGGTGTTGAATTGTTTAAAAATAAAAAATTGATGGGTTTTGATTGAAATGGGATTAAAATTTGCGAATGATGGTTGAATTGTATTAGAAAAGGATTTTAAGCAAAAAAATTGAAACTTTAGAACAAAGGAAATTTAGCAATTGGGGCTTTGTTAACTAAAGGAAACTGATTAAAAGCAGGAAACTAACAAACTTGAAAAATTAAGATTAAAAGAAATTAGTTGTGATTATGATTTCATTGTTAATAATTGTATATTAAACATTGTTAGGAGTTAGAAATGCGGCAGAGGAGTGTGAGCATTTACTGGAAAGACACATTTAACTTTGGCTTGGGGTAGGTTTATATGCTGCATTTTCCTAAATTTTGATTGCATCTTGCATGGTTAATTATATTCAGTCATAAATGTGCGAGAATTTGTGCGTTATTGAATTGGATCAAAATGTGAAAATTTGTTGTTGGTTGTTTGAATGTTGTGGTAAATGTGATTTGATTGCGATATTGTGAATTTGACTATATATATGGTAGGTTGTGCTAATTGAGGAATCTTGATGCGAATGCTGAGAATTGTGTGTTGGATATGTAACATGTAAAATGAAAATGTTAACAAGTTGCTTGATTGTCAAGAAACTAAGGTGTGATGATGTTTATGAAAAAGGTTTATTGGAAATAAGGATTGATTATAAATGATGGCATGAACATGTTAGTTTTTATATAAATTTGCGCATTTGTACAATCATGTCATCATATCACACAATACATTAGAGGGGAGAAAGAATATATGTGACCCCCAAATTCGACTATCACCTTATGTTAATATATTAATCCTATCGTGGTGATACTAGGATTTGAACATCATAATATTTGCAAAGAATAATAGAGATACAAATTTAGAAAATATACATTCATTGCTTGAAATAAAACTTTGCAAAGTTTGAGAAGGAACATTCCAAAACTAACCAAGGTTTACAAAATGATTTTTTTTGGATATGAAAGAAAAGGAATATATTCGATCCCATTTCAATTATAACCAAACAAAAGAAAGGTATGCACTATCATGTTCAATACAATTATATGTATGACATAAAACAAAATTCATCCTAGTGGACAGCCCACCTCGGTTCTTCGATCTCTTGCATCGGAATCAGAATCAAGCAACTGGTGTACCCTTCTCGTCCAAAAGAAAATCCCCTCAAGTCCCTGCCCACATGGCAGACATGAAACGCAGTGGGTCGCAAGACTCAATAAACAATACTTACCAAATGGACAACATTCCCTATTTCAATTTATTCACATTCATCTCAATTCATAATAAATACAAAATCCCAATAAATTTCATATTATATCATCTGTTAATCACATCGTAAGCAGACACTCGAAACAGTACAGTTTTAACCCATAATCCATAATTAAGCATCCTCCAAAAATCAGAAATCAGCGATCCAAACGTGATCAACCAGGACTACGCATGGTGGTAGACAACTACGCATTGTCGCTACCACACCGCGTAGTTCTGGTACAAAAAAACGCGTGGTCGTGGCTAAAGTACGCGTGATCATAGCAACTGCGAGTACTTAGCTGCCACCACATGTGGATTCTGGATTCTCTGCATGAAAACTCAAAGAATCAAACCATACATTCCTACCAACACCTTCCTATCACAAATCATCATTTCCAATTCAATCATCAATCAACAAAACTCATTTTCACCAGGATAATTATAGGAATCCTTAATATTAAGAGTCGGACACAGAACATATCCATTAAAACCACATCGTATTTAACCATATCAAATCAACAACCATCAAACAAATCATTCATACTTGTTATCACACCATTCCACTTCCAAACACATTTACAATTCACATCAAACCCATCATTTCCATAATCAGCCACACATGCTATCAATTCCCTTATTCATGTAACCACTCTAAACATTTCAAACATATGCTCATGTAATCACATTAGATGCAACATCATGAATGCAAATTTATGACCTATAATGTATCTCTTAATGTAATCACTCCTGATCCCAAACTTTAATTTCATGTTTCGCCCTTTCTTGGCCATTATTTTTTATGTTTACAAACGGGCCTCGTCGGCCGGGAGTATTTGGTTATAAAGTACCGTGGACCATAGATTTTACGCCCTTACTTGGCCTGAATATCGCATTTACTTGGCCTGGCACGCCGAACACTTTAAGTGCATCGAGACTTTCCACTGTGCCGTGGTATAGTATGTGATATATACTAATCGCAATTACGGTCCCAAGAGCCATAACCACTCCCTCATTTCAATTGCTCACTAAGAGCTATCATTTTACTTCCATTTTTGCTTTAAAAACTCAATATGCATGAATGTCATATGCAACATCCATATAACCAACTCATGCATGAATTAATGTTCATGCCATGTTATACATCCGAAGACACATGTAACAACCAGAATGCTCAACATAATTTCACCAATTCATTAAACATAGCCAATGAACATATTCACACAAGTCATCCACTCATCCGTTTCCTCTTCTACAAACACTACAACATAACCAATTGTAACTATCATTCAAGAAATACACAACATCATCGCCCAAAGTTATAATTAACTACATAAACAATATACATAATCCATCACATTATGTGACACTCAATCCAAACATTCCCCAAATAAAGAACATACCAAACAAGGGAAAGTTGCATTTGTGTTGCTTACCTCACAATAAATGCCAAATGGTTCAGTTGAAAGTCCCCCTCACCGTGATTTAAACCTCCTATTAAACACATTATAAATTTATATTAACCTCATATGCATGAAACTGTGCAAAGACAAAAGATTAACAATGTTCTTATGCATATGTGCTTAAATGACCCCATTCCTCTTTCTTTCTCCTCTCTCTCGTTAATGTTCTACTACCTACCCTTAATATAACTCATTCCTTACCTTTTTACCAACACCATTAATGCTTCACACAAATTCCTTTCGGTATAGTTTTACGATTTCTAACATTCAATACATGCTAGATATCCTAAACCTTATGATCTTCCTTCCAAAACCCTGAATATCATTCTACCCTTTTTCCAATCTCTCTCGCCATCCAACACCCAAATAAATTGACTATTTAAACACCATCAATAGGGCCCAAAGAAACTTACCTAAGAAATAGAACACAGAAAAGAACTCCAGTTCGAAAAACCCAAACTCGTCACTTTTCAAGGTAGGCTTTCCAATGAGCTATCATTTGCTCAAATCGAAGCTCAAACAAAAGAGTTCTAAAGTCAAAAAGTTAGGGTTAGCAACAAAAAACGTGATTTAATAATATCACATAAGAAAACTTACAGAAATTCATCCAAAAATTGATTTAGGAACTCCCGAACGCCAAGGTTTCACAAGGAAAGATGATAACTAGGGTTTTTAGCTTTGGAGAGAAGTTATTTGAGAGACAGCAACATGATTTGTAAGTGTAGAGAGAGAATGGAACAAACTAAGGTTTATAATCTATCTGTTTAGACGATTTTACCACCTGTGGGTTCTTGGTTCACTGTTCATTTTGTAACCTCTTTTCCGCTTGGTTTAATTCATTCTTATTCTTATTATTTTTCCTAACTTGTAATTCCATAAGTCTATTCTCACTCCCCTTCTACCAAATTTTATTTAAACACTTTGCAAAAAATTTATTCCCATTTTATATATATTTATTTACAGTTTTAAATTATATCAAAATTTTGAGGCATTATAGATAAAATTTCGAGATCAGGAGATCCTATGCACATCAGCACAGGTTGACCAACGAGAGAAAGTGGGCAATGTGAGACTGGGTGATCCTAAGAACATCTGCCCAGATAAAGAGGTGTCATACGAGACTGGATGATCCTAAACGTATGGGCACTGATTGTATAACCAAGGGAAAGAAGAGAGAGGATCTTCTTTGAGAGACAATGTAGCATTGGGAAAGATAAATGTGGCATTCTATGAATATGATGCATATGCATTTAACATATTTGGTTGAATGATATGAACAATTGTGTTATACCTTATGATAAGGTAGAATGAATGATCCTGTGACTAAGTGGTGTTTATGTGTTTAGATGTAAATGATTGGAATAAATTTTATGATAAGAAAGTTGATTCATAGATATGTATGGGGTTGTTGTAGGTTGAGATGTTGATATGTGTGTTGTGACTTAAAGGTTCTATATATGTGTGATATGATTTGTATATGTAAATGTGAAGTAAAAATTGTATGAGAATTATGCCTGCAAGTTATTTGTTGATAATGTGTGATTGACTATTAAGTGTATGGTGAGCCTAAGGAAGGGGGATAACTATCTATGGACATAATAATTAAATTGATGTTAATAGGTGCGAGAAGATGGTATGTTGTATGTCAATGTTGGTCTTGTGTTTTAAGTGAGCTATGTACATGTGTGATATATGTTTTGTGTTTAATAATGTCAATTGCACTTGAATTGTGTTCTTATATTGATGTGGTATGATATATAATGTGATGAATGTTAGGGAGGAAAGTGTAGATAAGAAATTAAGTTTGGGTGTGGTGGAATGTGTAAGATAGATATGGACAAAGTTAGTTATTGTGGGAGATTGTGATATATGGATGAATTATGATTCTTGTATTGATTGTATAATGTTTGATGTGTTTTCTCCTTGTGTGCTAGTATGGGCATTAGTATATGTGTGTAATGGTGTGGAAAGCACTTGGTTTGATGCTAGTTAAAGTGGAATTTGATTAAATGTTAGGTGCAAATTGAATATGTAAAAAGAGAACTGTAGAGGCTGGTTGACGTACGTTACTTTTATGATAAACCTATGTTATTCTTGAGTAGAATGAATAACATACGTTAACCTTCAAGTTAACCTACATTATTTTTGTCCAGAGGGTTGTGATAACCTATACACTTTGCCCTAAAACATCCCAAACTTAGTTTATGACCCGGGCTGAGCTAGGCACTTAAAATTTCACTCTTTTAGACTAAATAGCACTAAAGAAAACTTGGATTAAACATTTTGATAGTGTACCCTAGAGTCTAATGAAAAGAGTAAAGCACTTCCTGATGATATAGTGCAAAACTCAACTAAGTAAGATAACAGTGAGACTAAAATGAACGAGTGTATTAGACTTTATATGGATAGGTAAGTGACGTAGGAGGTATCCACTTATTGAGTTTTATACTCACCCACTTCAATTAAGGTTGTTTGTGTTGTAGCAGGGTGGCGAGGATTCCAAACTTTGGCGAGGGTGCGACAACAGATGTTTTTCATTTAAAACCATTTCATAGTTTTTGTAAAACTCTATTGTGGATATAAATGTTTTCTCTATGACCTTTATTTTATGATTGCACACTTTTATATATTCTTATGTAATGTTATCTAAAATTTTCATAGCAACTATAGAGTGGTTAGAATTAGGAAAAATTTTTAAGGATTTTGGGAAAAATCATAATTTATTGAAAAGAAAAATTTAACAGAAATAAAAAAAAAATTAGCGTCATAGAAACAAACATATTGGGTTGACAATGCGTTGTTTATGCTGGCCAAACATTTATGAAATTATCAAACTATGCGATGTGGCACAACATCGCGTAGTTTAAGGCCATAATGTGTAGTTTGGTGTCTATAAGTTAAATTAGTTTACAACCTTTATTTTTTTATCCACTTTTGTTTTACCATTCTCTTTCTTCTCTCTTGCTCTCTCTTACAACTCAAGTAAGCTTCCTCCTCTCTTCTTGTTTAATTTCCTACATTGTGATCTTATTGGATTTAATTAGTTGAATTATCAATTGATCTTAGTTTTTATTAATGCATATAAGTAGGAATAGAGTGGTAAAAGTGTATGTAGGAGAATGCAATGCCTTTTATTCATAGTAAAAATAAATTGACTAGATGATTCTTGTTTTGATTATAAGTAGTCAATTGTTCTTAGAATTTTTTTATTTTAAGTGTCGAAGGAGTTCACTTTAGCAAGGTCATGCCAACATTTTTGAAAATTCTCTGTTGCTTGTGTGTTTCCTTTTTGCAAAGTTATTGTTGTTTTTCTTTAAGAAGTCCATTCACTTTGTTTATTTTTTAGGATGGCAGAGCACCTTATGTTGCATTTTTATGACATGGAGGAGATCGATCGATTTATTTATGTTAAAAATATTTAGTTTGAATTGAATTGCTTCCAGGATTGGAATATGCTTCATGAGCTTAAATTATCTGATCAGCTCCATGTCTGGACATCGATTGCTCATTGGCACTCTATTTTTGGTAAAGAAGAACATGGGCACTCATTAGGGCTGAATTATGAATATTGGAATTGAGGATATCGCTATTCTGTGAGTTTCAATTCATTATTTGGGCACATTGGCATCCCAGTTCCACCATAACTTCACCCATTAGCTTAAGTATGCATATTCAATGCTTTCGATGTCTAGGGTTCAGTTACTATTGATGGAGGATCGTACATCACGTCACAAGCAAAATCCTCTAGCAGTCATAGTTATCCAAGGATTGCTTGCCTTCATAGTCAATGGCAGAGTAAGGAGTATTAGGAAGTGTATGTTACAGGACCTCATGTGCATATATAGTATGAGATGATTACCCTATCTAATCTAGCGTACTTTCTAGTAAATAAGATATTCTTATTATGACCATGTGACAAAACTACTTTTGTTGGTCCCTACATTACTAGGTTGGCTGAAGGGATGAGGATCTTTTCTAATTTGCCCCTATTGACTAGATTTCAATCTGTGGCACCTCTCTTTGGTGGACAATTCATGAGGGCAGACATAACAACAGGCTATTCCATCAACAACAACACAACCTACACTCTCTCAATAACCCATCCACCATACCCAGGTGCTCAGCCAGTAGCTAAGTAGAAGGATCCAGACGATGATGACAATGATGAAACCACAATCCTTTCAGCCACCTATGTTGGAGTCTTCAGTGCTCCATTAGTAGGTCCTTCTCAGTCTAATCCTTCTTGCCAGGTTATAAAATCTCATACTAAAGCCACTTATCTTTCACAAGATTAGTTTGTTATTATACAACCCAAGATGTATCAAAAGACAGATGAATTCTCCTAATACCATTTTTCTTCAACATTAGCTGACCTCTATCATCATTTTGGCATTCCTCCACCATCACCTCTGCAAGCATATGATGATTGACAATTTCTTTTCCTTTTTATATTTTATTATTCCTCTTCTATGCATATAATTTGTTTATTTTCTTTTTCGCCTCTTTATCCACACTTTGAGGATGTTGTGTGTCTTAAGTGTGGGAAGGTTATGGACATATTATAGTCATCTATATGTGATATTTCATTTTATTTTATTGATGACTATATCATTGTGTGATTTCATCTTTTGACACATGCTTGAGTCATATTTTCTCATGATCATCTTCCAATATGTCATTACCATTATTAGGAAAATGCAATTCAATGATGAATTAACTAAGCATACAATGTGAATTGGTATAATATCATAGATATTTTTTGAGTGTTGAATTTTGGTTTTAACTTATGAGTAAATTGTCTAAGGATTATTTTATTGAGCATTAAATGTGACGGGTTTAACAACTTTCTTTTCCTTAAAATCTTAAAGAATATTAATTTTTCATCATTTTTAATAATTTTGTCTTCATGATAGGTGAGTTCAAATAAATTGTCACTTTGCTCTTTGAAAAAAAGAAAAAAAGAAGAAGATATAAAATCATGAGGAACTGCTTCTCCATTCAAGGAATATGGGCATGCGCATACCTTCAAAAGTAGGTGTTTTCCACGAGTGGCTAGAATCAAGTGCCTAAAGCAAGCATTTAACTTTATGATTATGCTAGGTAATTTACATAGAGGATGAAGTACTTGTGAATGAAATAATAGTGTAAGAAAAATTACATAAAAAAGAGAATAAGAAAGGAACATAATTAGCATTGAATGAGTACTTTCAAATTAGGATGGCTTTTTCAATATTCATTATTTGAATTGATTTGTTCTAAGAGAATTGAAGGCGTGCAATTGAAAGGAACATAAAAATGAAATAATAGTGATAAACAAAAATAGTGGCAAAACAATGAAAATCATAATAAGAAAAAAATGGTTAATCCAAAATCTATGCAGAATATACCGACTCCTGTCAAGAACTCGCGGGTCAGATTGATTGAAAAGTACCAAACAAGGGAAAACGTGTGATCGAGCTGGGACTATGCATGGTGTTCACGACCATGCGTAGTCATCGTTGACCCCGTACATGCCCCTGCTATCTAATAAAATGAAAGATTCAAATCAAAACCATCAGAAACCCTCAAATTCCACCCACTTACAATCAAATGAATCCCAATTAGATTAAGGAAAAAATTCGAGAAAATACATAAATTTCATCAGTTTAAAGGTAAGTCTTTAAGATTTAATTCGTAATTTTATACTATGTATTCAGATAGATTAGGCGCATTCATCAGCTTATATTATTCACCCAGGTAGCACCAATATGTGCCAGGATCTAAGGGAGTGCTATTGGTGGCCCAAGATAAAAATAGAAGTGACATAATTTGTAGGTAAGTGTTTGGCTTCTTAGCAAATCAAGGCAGAACATCAGGCTTATGTAGGTAAGCTCAAGTGATTGCATATCCCTGAATGAAAGTGGGATAAAATCTTTATAGACTTCATTATGGAGGTTGTCGTGTACTTTGAGGCAACATGACTCGACATAAGTAATCATATACCGATTGATCAAGTTGCGCACTTTCTGGAAATTAAGCAAGATGATACTACGGATCGACTGGTAGAGAATATGTGACCAAAATTATGAGGTTGCATGAGTGCCTGTCTCCATTGTGTTTCATCGAGATTCGAGGAGCACAACTCAATTTTAGTCAAGCTTATAAAAGGCTATGGGCACCAACTTACATTTTAGTACTGTGTTTCAGCCACAAATAGATAGGCACTTACCTTTGATTGAGTTTAATAGAGCAATAGTTATCACTTTAGCATTGATATGGAACTATATAAAGCTACGTAAGGTACAAAGTTTCAAGGCCTGGTTTACTGGATGTAGAAGGTATGAGACAATCGGAGGGACTTAAGCCAAACCAACAGACAGTAGAAAAAATTGAGGTGGTTAAGAAGTTCATGAAAGTAGTGCAAGATTGACATAAAAGCTATTTGATAAGCATCACCGAGAGATAACTTACAATGTTAAAGAAAATGTAATCTTACGATTGTCTCTATAGAGAAAGGTGATCCGTTTTGGATAGAGATGCAAGTTAAGTCCTAGGTACATCAGGCCATATGAAATAGTTGAGAGAATTAGACATTTAACCTATTGACTGAGACTATCGGCATAATTAGAAAGGTTACATTATGTGTTCCAAATGTTGCTATTGAGGTGTTACTACTCTGATCCTAGCCGTGTAATCTCAAATCTAGATTTAGATTTAGCAGAGAATTTACCATATGAGGAAGAACCAATAGACAAGTTGAGGAATCGAGAGATACCAATGGTGAAGGTTAAACGGAGTTTTCACTCCCCTCGAGAGGCGACATGGGAGGAAAAAAGGGACATAACAGATCATTATCCACAATTATTTCCAAAAGATGAAGGAGGTAAGAGAGGTAAGTTTATCCGCTACACTTTATTAGGACGAACACCACAACCATCGTATACCTTATGCTCCATATTCACCCCAAGTTGTTCTATCTTAAAAGTTCGGCCATCGTTGATATTATAATTTATTGGGCTAGAATCATAAGTACTACTACTACCTACATATCCTAACTCGCTAAATAATGCATTAAACATTTGTTTTGTTTCATCATGTGGATTCCACCAATACTAATTTCTTACAAACCCCCAGGTAAAGAATATGTTATTTCGTTTTTTGGACTAAAAATTTTCTGTTTTGACATCTGTTAAAAGGACAATGTACTAACGAATTAACTGCATTAAAAATGTCATTCGACATGCAGAACTCCATGAATTATTGAACATTGACAATAAAATCACCTTCAAATAACCCTCAATAACATGTACGTACATCCACTCACGCATTTTCTCTTAATATGGATAGCTTTGATAATTACCCATAAATAAATGACATAAAACTATATATAAACACACGTAAAATTAAATAAGAATTAAATCATTTAACATAAATAAGCTTTCATTAAATTAAAACTTACAGATATATCCATTAAATCTTCCAACGAACGATTGCTCCAACCTTTTCATCTTTTTCCTCTTTACAAACTATTGCTCACTATATTTTCATTAAATGTTTACGGTACATACTTCAAAGAAAATTAATGATCTATTTATAGACGAATTTGGTGAGAAAAATTCTAGGCAAAACTAGCATTCACGTGGATGCTAATTTGGCATTTTTTTCCCACGTCACTGTGCACTGGGTCAAAAAATAGCGTCTACGTTTACGCTAAGTGACGCTAAACTTGGCACCAAACTTTCCCATGTCGCTATTCATGGGATCCATTAATTTAGAATCCACTTGGATGCTAATTTAGAGTCCACATGGATGTTAAATGAGTTAATTTAGTGTCCAAAATTATTGGACGCTAAATTCTGGGCGATAAATTCACAAAATCTTGTAATAACAAAGGACTAGCCATGTGTGTGAGAGCATAGAGGATGGTGCATACAAGTAGTTCCTTTGTGACATAAGTCCATTAATTAAAGGTTGCATAGGCTGGTCGTATATTGTTTTTACTTAATTCACTCTCACCTCAAATCGTTCTACCATTAGAATTAAGGTGTGAAACTCTAAACTAGGTACCTAGTTAATGTATGTAATGTATGTATTCATAGGAATTCCACTATGCCAATATGACCTTAAATCGTATCAAAACTTAATAGTGGTATCAGAGCCTCTTTTCTTATATATGCATGTGTTTCATGCCTTATAATAATGTTCACAATTGGCCATACATAAAACTAAAGTGATGAAATTTTTTGTATTTCATAGCATAGGCTGTTTGTTTTTGTTTTGATGCTTTGATGATCTTGTGGATATTAAATCAACAATATAAACTGACCTACAGTAGTTTTAATGAGATTTAATGGTTGCTTTGATGAATCCTAAATTGATCATATATTGTCTTGTTATGAACTAGTTTTGGTTAATTAAACATGTGAATGATTTTTATGGTTAATTGATGATTAAATGAGATTTAATTACTGATTTGATAACTTAGTGCAGCCTGAACCCTAGTGGACCAAAACATACACGTTTGGCATGTACAAGCTCTTTGTTCAATCAAGTCAAATATGGAATGGAAGGCTTATACTTAGGTATTGGCTCTTGGTCGTTGCTGCTATTGGAGGAACTAACTCGTCATCGTGTTGAATAGTCTCTTTAGGCATGCAACGCACTTTTAACAGTATTTAGTCCTTGAGAACTTCTTGATAACTCCAGAGCATGATAACACGCACATGCTCCCTCTAGTTGACTTCTGTGTTGCTAGCAGAGCTTCTAGCTATCGTTCTGAGACTGCTTTTGGCAACTATCCTACTTACTTCTCTAAATTATAGAGTTATGCTTCAGTGTTGCAAACTGAAGTCTCTAGTGTCTGAAAATGGGCATTACTTGCTTTGATAAACTTGGAGAGGATGTCCTCTAAATTTTCTTTTCATTTTAGTGGAGGGTTTTTTATTGTTGAGGTTATTGCTGCTAAAAGCTTATAGGTTGGTTGGGTTGCACTCATCCCCATAAAAATTTTGGATGGTTCTGCCATCCTGGATTGCAACTCTAACTGTACGAATTGTTTTTATGGTACTGACAGGTTTTACCGAGTAAGTGTGCACACCAGAACATTATTGGTCGTCCTGACAATCTTCTAAAGAAGCAACCTACAAAACACGGTTAGCAAAACTAGAAGAACGAATAGAAATACCATTGATTTTCTTATCGAGTGCCTAAACTTATGCTGCAAAAACATTCAATACATCTACATCATAAACTCTCGATTGTCATGACAGTATGGCCAGGAAGCACCCCATTGGTAATTGTTCATCGCCATTTGCTCGATGAGTTCCTAAGTCACCTCCAATGTCTTGCTATTCAGCGTCCCCCAACTGTTATATCTATAGACTATCTAGTACTAGGGTTTAGACTATTGTATAAAATCTTAAAATGGATCCAAGTGGGAAGACCAGGGAGTGGGCATTGTCAGAGTAGATCTTTAATCTGCTCCTAAATATCGTTGATAAGACCAATAATGCACATTTATTCCATTCATATTATAACATATTTTCATTATATGTAGTAGATAAAAAGTGCAAATATTAGAGTTTTTATACGTATATAGTCTTATTTAGGTACGCTCAAATTATCAGAGAATTCACTATGGTTTGATGGAAAACAATAACACATTGAGATGGACATATTCAGAGGCCCAAATGAAGGAGCACGAGCTTGATTTGGAACTTAATTTACTGGCTAAAATGAAGTTCAATATCATGCTCTTGTAAGTTTTAAATGAGGGATGCAAAGGAAGGATGTTTGGTGCTTTCAAGTGAAAAATTTTGGGGCTAAAACATGCATCACGCTCATGATGCTTTGTGTCACTAATAGGGAGGCCAAAACTTGCAATTTGTGACTAATTGGAGTCACAAATTGGGGTATTAAAATGGTGCAAACATGACACAAAACATGAGGAATTTTGTCCAGTAAAGCAAGTTACAAAAGTAACTATGATGAAGACACATTTTGGGACATTTTGATGCCATTTGTGACTCTCACTTAAGGTGCCAATTTGGAGTCAGAAAGAAGGTCACGTTCGTGACCAAGGTGAATCACGAATCGAAGCCAAACGTGATAGATTTTTCAAATTATTTTGGCCAGCAAAACAACACGTTTGAAGGCTAGGATGGAGCATTCGTTACACTTGTTTCATAAAGCAAAATATGTTTGGAAGGTGAGCCACGTTCGTGACTCACCATAACCACGAATCGAGCATTGAACTTGGCCAAACGTGACTCGCAATTTCGATGGAAAAATTGGTTGAAGATAAGCTACAATCGTGACTCAAGTTCTTCACAATTTGACGCATCCTTTTGGCCATTTGTGACACTCAAGTCTAGTGGAAAAATGTGTCCAGAGGATGAGTCACATTTGCAACTCACCATAGCCACGATTTGAGCAAGGAAAAGTGCAAACGTGACTCTCCATTTTGGCTCAAAATCAAGGCAGAAAGGGTGTCACGAACGTGACATCCTTGAGTCTCGATTTGGAGCTGAAATGTTCCAAATGTGACTAATATCAAATGGTCCGAAAATTCGTTAAAATTGAGGGTTTAAGTGGGGGCATTTCAAACCTTCTACGGGGACTAATTGAAGAGGTATATAAAAGGGGTTTGTTGAGGGGTTATGGATACTATCTTTTGGGGACGTTTTGTTGGAGACAAAAGGAGATGGTTTCTTACGGTTTTCCTTTATCTATCTTCTCTTTTATGTTGCATTTAATTTCTATTATGTTTATGCTTACTTTTTCCATGAGTGGCTAGACTCTATTTTGTGTTTTCCTTGATGTAAATAGGTTTTATACTTGGTTGTTTGAATGAATATTGTGTTTTGTGCTTGAATGATATATCTATGCTTGCCTTATTTTTTATTTGGTGGATTCTATGGATGAATAATGGTGCAAACATTTTGCGATTCATTGCTTGAAGTGTAGCTATTGTTTTGCAATACAGAGAGCAAAGTAATTGATTAATGCATGTGAATAATACAAAGTAGTGACATGCTAGGATTATATTGCATTGGACTTTAATTAATCAAACTCTTGCTTAAGACATTTGATTAGAAATTGTTTTATAATTCAATTTTAGTGATCTTATTCTGGTGTTGCAAAATCCTAGGGATAAGAAGGCAAATCAAATAGTGTTAGGCCCAATTGGATAGAAATATACCAATTGACGCTAATGTGTTTGATGAAATGCCTAAGTGACTAATTGCCTTGCCTAATTCAATCTATCACAAAAGTAGAACATTAGTTAGGTTTAAGGATGAAATTTTGAGCCACCCAAAAGGGACTCTTAATTGAAGATAGAGCGAGAACACAGTCATTAACCTCAATCCATTTAAATAACGAACTATGAATATATTAAAGTCTAGGAAAGCCCGACGAGGCATTTAGTTATTGTTTTTAGATCTTAGTTTAATTCTCCAAATCCAAAAATTTTCCAAGTTTATTTCTTTAGTTTTTTTTCTCGTTAGCACCAATTAATTTAAGCACTCGTTCCTCACGAGCTTGGATCCCAAGAGGCATATTTCTGTGGTAAAACTTCACTGATCTAGTACACTTATTAGAATCCGATGAAGTTTTTGGCGCCATTGTCGGGGAATGGCGTATTTATTTTGATTTAGTGTTTTTATTTTTCTGACATTTTCTTTGTTGTTAGTGTTATCTTTTTGAAGGTTCATCTTTTGTTTATGCTCCTTCGAGGCCACAATCACCCGTAAGAGCTCATTAGACCTTATCCAAAAATAAAGAGGGTAATTTATGAATAGAGATGAAGGAATAGGGTAATGGAACCATAACAGGGTTTTAATGAGTAGATTTTTGCACTGGTGGAGGAGTTCTCAATGAAATGGGCATGGATCCCATGTTATTGTTGTGAACCCCAACTTTGTAAATCACATTTTCGAATAAACCTTGGAAATTGACACCCTTCTTTCTTTTAAAAACAAGTAAATATACTACAGAAGGAAATGAGAAAATAGTTTTAAACCATTTAAAACAATGACCAGTGTTTGGTCATATATAAAATATGAAATGTATTGTAGAAGCATGAGAAATGGTTTACAAATAAAAGGTGTGTAAACCTTATCTATACTAAGTGTACGTATAGATGTACTAAATGTGTAAAATCCCCAAAAGCTAAGGAGCTGACCTACTAGCAAGTATCATACCTTCTGAGTACCACGAAAAGAGATGTCCCGTCCAAAAGCTACTACCGCTCTTCACAATCATCAAAAAACACACATGCGCATGAGTAACTAAATACACAGTAAGTACAACTACAACACTTATCAAGTTATGTAGTGTATAGGTACTCGTTCATTTTAGTGTCTTAAGTATATTATAAGAGGACTTATGCTATTTTTCTTTAAATTCAGATTATTTATGACTAATCAAAAAATTACCAGGAGCAACAGGGAGTGCCGACCAACACGACCTCTGTGTTCTTCACAACTATAAATAGTGGTTTGCCACGAGCCTGTGTTGACCAGTATGGGGTCATGTCGACACTTTGGAACTTGGACAGTGTTCCAGCATGATCCACGTGCCTCTCAGCACAATGGCATACACACAACCTGTTATTCCAGTGGTCTATCACGAGGTTGTGCCTGTTGGCAAGCCCACTGTGCCGACCCTCTAGAACTACTAAAATTCACCATATCACATAAGGCATATCAATTATACTCATACAACTCGAGATAAAACACAATTCGAGCAACAAAATCATTCAAAAATAGATTTCCAGCATATTTACATGCCATATTAATGTTCCTAAATTTATAATCATTTTACACAACACTACGGAACCATTTCATCACACAAAACATTCCATCATCAAATCACATTCACTCACCACAATATTATATGCATAAAATTCAATAATGTGAAATGCATTATGGAATGGTAATGTAACACATGAAGGCATGCCCTAAGGACTTTCTTTCTTTACGTCCTTTTCACTCGAGAGATCTCTCTTTTTTCTTTTGGGTAAATCCCTTTTTTCTTTATAATAGAGCTCTCTCTTTTTGGGCAAATCCCCATGTTCCATATATTAGAGCTCTTACTTTTTTGGACCAATCCCCCTTTTATATATTAGAGCTCTCACTCTTTTTGGGCCAATCCATCTTTTTATTTCCTCATCATTCACGTGCAAAATGCTCATGTGTTTCCCACACAAGACACAAGTTAATGCATCTCAAATCCAAAATCTCAATATGTGCATGAATAGCCATAATGCCACTCTATCATTCATTAACATAGTTTCAAGCAGTCATAATTGATTCTGACACAATTTCACACACACCAATCCAATAATACTCTTTACATTTAAGTTCATTTCATACAAATTTGTTAGCATAATCATCCAAACACATAATTCCAAACATAGGGCATATCCATACAAAGCACCAATTCCAAGCTAAAACCAACACAAGATCACATTTCATTCTTTCCATCAATAACCATAAACAATTTGTTTCCTTTAAAACACATTAATATCCAATCAATTCACAACATCTCTAACATTCGCAATCCATTACCAGTTAGTCAACTATAAATAACCATACAGATACAAAACATACCAAGGTAAGTATGTTTCAATATACTTACCTCGAGATCCATGAAGTAGCGCACTCGGCACTCAACCTCGACTCGGGTTTCGATTCTCTTGTCCTACAAAATTTTGTTCCAACTCTCATTAAACATGTAATAATACAAGCAATTGTTTAACTAACCCTCAATTAACCAAAAGCACTAAATTTTCTTACTAAACTCATCTAAATTCCACTCTTCCTCTCCAAAACCCTAAGGAATTCCACCGCATTCTCTAATCCTTAGCACGCTAACAATTTCCTCACTCAAATTCATTACTAAACCAATTTTAATCACAAAATCGGCCCATTTTTTCCACCATTTTTGAAACTACACAAAACCCTAACTCAAATGTTTCAAAACCAAAGGTTTAGGACCTTGCCTCGATTTTTCCCAAATTGCAACAATAACCCCACTCCTCGTGCTAAGACTCTCATTGCCACAAAACTAGGGCTTCTTAATGGTTTTTGCAAGTTTTTTGGGCTGATTTTAAGACTCAAATAAGTTTTCAAGCGATAGCTTGCATTTTTGCTATTTAAACGGCCACGCTTCTTAACACACCCGTACTGAGGGTCGTGTGTCGTCTTTTCGACACATTTCCAGTACGTCTCATGCTTCATTTCATGCTAATTATTTACAGTATAGTGGCATTGGCACGGTCTATGCCATGCTTATAACACCCTAGAAATTGTTGGAAAAGTGATATAAGAAAAATTGATCAAAACATAATCGAATCGAATAAAAATCGAAAAATTCTACATAATTGAACTTGAGCACGACCTCATACCAAGTCAGCATGCCCTCATGCTCATGTGGTTTTCCAGGATTTTCCAGAATTTTTGCAAAATTATAATGATAAAAAAATAAATCAACACGACTCAGGTATAGGATGTGCCTCAACCATACTGCTGAGGTGTTGTATATATATATACTTAGCACTGTTTCATTCATTTTCATTTGCAAAACAGAGAAAAATCGAGTAAGCTAGTAAGAAAATAATTCAACTGAAGGAAGATCAAGCAAGAAGAAAACATCCATAGTTGCTTTTAACCTTGTGGAAGTCAAATCTAAGTTACCAAGCATATATATATATATATATATATATATATATATATATATATATATATATAGTTGTTGTTGTGAGGATTTAGAGTTGAAATAACTATTGTAATTATGTGAATTTGTTACGCCCCAAAATTCTAAAATTTTAAAATTTAGATTTAATTCAGAGAAGCATTGAACGAAGTAAAAAATTTTTTGTATAGAGATTAATTTGAATTAAGAATATATTTAATTTAATTGATTAAATAAATATATGATTTTTTGTATGAAGAAAAGTTTACAGAATTGAGAAAATAGGGGTGTGTTAAGAGTGGTGAAGTTGCAAGTTATGAGTTTATTTAAATTAAAAATAAATTTTATGGAAAATAAATATAAGTACATGTTTTTTTTATTTCGAAAATTTATGAATTGAGAAGGGAAAACAATTGGAAAAACAATAATAATAAAAGTATGTGGGCAGGGGTATTTTAGACAATACCCATAATTATCCTAACCTTAAAATTTTTACCCACACTAAGAAACCCTAATTTCTATTCTTTCCTCTCTCACACTACAACACAGCTGCCCCTACCTCTCTCCTCTCTCTCTCTCTCGCAGACCTCTCCTTCCTTCCCCGCACCACATCACCACATCTTCTCTCTCTCGCGCAACATCTCTCTCCCTCATACGTCTTGCGTGCTCCCTTCCCACCGCACGCTCCTCCTCCCCTCCAGCCACCCAACCATCTCCTTTGTGCACCGTTGTTGTCTCTCTACAGCACATCCACAGCCGCACGCCACTACTCAACCCAAACTACTACACGACTTCTCTCTTCTTCACACCTCCACGCACGACCTCTACCTTTTCCTCCACTATGGCGCGCCTTTCCAACCCTGCCACGGCCACTGCAAGGCTGACGTGCCTCTGTGCATCTGTTGCAGCGATGCCACCTCTGGCCCACGTGCAGCCGCACAGCACCACCTTCCAGTAGATCCAAGCTCTTAAAATGCATATTTTAGCCATTACACTGTTGTTGATGTTATTTTATTTTCACCAGGAATTTTAGAGGTGGACAGAGTACGGGATGGGCGGTACTGACTCTAAATCATTGTTTTGTTAGGTGGTTGTTAGGAGAAAATTTTATCTGTTAGTATTAGGGTTGTACTGCTTGGATTTTAAATTTAAAATCTTGTTAGATCTTGAGCGATTTTAGCAAAACTGATAAAAATGGTGGTTGTTAGTCTTGGAAAGAACTCAAAAATATACTTGGATGGTTTAAATGGCAAGAATTAGAATGAGTTGAGTTGAGAATTGATTGATAGGATTATTATTGATTAAGAGGAGGCCATGAACCTTTTTTTTATTAAGCTCTTGGTAGAATTTAAATTGCTAATATTAAACTAAAATTATGTAATGGCATGAATTAAATTAATATCGTCGTTCATTCTTGAAAAGGGGTTGGAAATTAATAAATAAGAAAGAATTAATTGTGGGGTCTACGAATTAAGAGTAAGTGTAGGTTGGGTTGTGATTTTTCTTAATGGATTGTTTTTGTAAATATTAGGTTGTGGAGGTTTAGTTTGGAGTTGAGAGGTTAAAGAAGAGGTTGAATTTTATTTTATATAATGTACAAATAAATAAGCAAAGCAATAATGAATTTAGTTGAGATTATGTCCCTAATTTTTTTCTTAAGGAACTAATTCGCCAAAAGCTAATCTAGAGAAGTTAAATTGAAGGTTAGCGCTTTGTAAGGATTTACATATAAATTATTTTATGCAAGTATGTAAATACATAAAAGTGTAAGTGAAACAATGTAAACCAATAATTTGGGAAGATGTAAAAATGAAAGATTTTAATTAAGTGAATCGTGATTTATGGTGAATTCTGTGTGAATATTATAGGAATCGAAATGTGGAAACAAAATTGGAATGTAGCTAGGAAGGCGAGCTTAGTTGGATTTGCAAGGTAAGTGCATTTTGACACTTCCTATTGTAGAGTTAGCCTTGGTTTGGTCAAATCTATGATTTAAATGTTTCATTTGTTCATATAATAGTGGAAATGTGTGTTTAAAAGAATGGTATGCTTGAATGGTCTTTATGTGGGAAAACTTGGAAGTTGTAAGAATTACTTTGTGTTAGGGTGGATATGATGGATGTTGGTAAGATGTATGCAAAATGTGCTATCAGATGAGTGGATTGATTGTGTGAGTTGCTTAGGAGTTGTTTGTTATAAAATGCCATGTATGAATGATATGGATATGTGTTATGATTTATGTGATGGAAAAAATTGTGTATACTTGATATGTATGATGTGAAGAGTGGAATGGTTTTACGTGTGAGTAAGTGGTTTGATGACATGTGTAACGCCCCGAAAATTCGGCTAGCTTAAATCGAGAGAACAATGTTACGAGTTAAGAACATGTAAAGATAATGAGTTTAATTATGTGAATAAGAGTGAATGATGCTAGAATCGATGTTAATGGATGATAATTTAGTGAAAAGATGATTAATCGGGTTGGAGGACATGTATGTAGGAAAGTGTGTGTTGACTTGTTTCCGTGCATATATAGAGAGAGTTGTATGAATACGGATGAAGTTATAGTAACAACGTTTTAGTTTGAATGGAATTATAAAGA
>CANYCX011876822.1:0-14112 GCA_948193385.1 Breynia disticha f. nivosa | reverse complement strand
TGTTATTTTGGGAAAGAGGTAAGAATTATTGATTTGAGACTGAAATGTGGTTGAAAATATGTGCATTTGGTAGCATTTTGATGGATTTTTAGTGTAGGTTACGATTTCATAAACCATTTACCCAAAAACATAGCATTTCATGAGATTTAAGGAATTAGGGTTTATGGAGAAATTTCAGGATTTTGGAGAGATTGTTAGATAAATGGAAAAATAAGTATAGAATGTTGATTATCATAGTAAATGTGTTATAATGTGCGTACAAAACAACAAACAGAACCCAAATCGAGTCGCAGGAGTGCAAGGTAAGTGCTTTTATGCCACTTACTTGATATGTTTGAATTGTTAATAGTTGATTGTTGATTTTATGATAATTCTTGATGTGAAGTGATATTGAATTGGGGATGATAAAAATATAATTGAATGTTATCTGTGGAAATGCTTACTAAAGCGAATGCACTCTTATGTATGAATAGTTGTGGGAATGAATGATAATTATGGTGAGTTGGTGATTGTTTGAGAAAACAATGATGCATGTTAAATGTCTATATTATTGAGGAATATGTTCTTGAGAATCAATTATGTGGAATATGGATATGTGAACCAAGGTTTGATGTGTATTATGATCATTGCTTGATGCTCATTATGGATTAGAGTCAAAATAATCAATTTTGTATATGTTGTGAACAGTGCCAAACTGTTTGGTAAACTGGCTAGCTAAACAATTTGGCAAACCGTTTGCCTGTTCTTGATTGGCTAGAAAATGAAACGGTTTGGGGAACCGACTGTCCAAACCGTTTCCCAAACTGTTTGGACCTTTTGAAATACTTATCAAATGCTATTTTTATTGATTCAATAACATCAATTAATTCTAATTCTTTACGTCCATTTTCATGAACACATAACTAACATAATTACATATCGTCTCATACTTAATAAATTTACTCATAATTTCCATACAAGCCACACATAAGGATTTGCCATTTATTAGCCACCTCACAACTAACAACAAGTATATAGTGCAAATATTTAATATAACCACATGACTCTTTGCCAATTCAACTTGCATATTATCAAGCATAGAAAAGGACAACATTCTCATACAATCACAACCAACACTTCACAATAATTTTCCAAATGTTAATCACTTCCATAATTAAGTATAACCATATCATTAGGCACTCTTATTCAATATTATAACACACTACAAATGTACACATATATTACACTCTCAACACAAAATCATCACTCAAATATGGTCATCTCATGATCACATAAGTATATGCGAATCAAAAATTCATAAGGAGCACAACATATACAATATGATAGATGTGAATGCATGTCTTCTAATGCATTGCAAATATGCTCACCCAGGATCCCCTTTAATTTAAGTTTACGCCCATATTTGGCCTTTAATTTGACATTTGCAAATGGGTCTTATTGGCTGGGAGTATGTGGTTATATTAATGGATATCCAGACTTATGTAAAGGTGCAGTACCCCCAACCCATCCATCTCCTATCTGGTGGGACTCTACCCAAATCCACGCATAGGAAGGTTGTTGATATATCCTTAGAGGTCCAGGTCCAGCCTGTGATGTGTGATATACCCTTTTTAAGATGTCTTAGCATGCTAATCGCCCATACTTGGCCAGGCACGCTCGAACACTAATAAGTGAACTGAGACTTCCACTGTTCCCCAGTATAGCACATATCAAGTACTATCTGTTAAATCATGCTCCTATGAGCCATAACCACTCCCTCATTTTAAATTTCTGCTCCCAAGAGCCTCAATATATGAATGAATACGTGCATAACTTATGCCACCAATTCATGCATCCAAAAGCCAATCATGTTATGATTCACAAGGAAATATCAATAAATTCATACAATCTCATATGTATGCTCAATCAATCATGTTAAATAAGCAAGTACATGCTTAATACATCAACAAGATATCCTCTAATCGTCAACTGTGCATCAGTGAGCATACTATCACATTTAACGTAGGAACATCATTGGTTTATAATCAACTCATACATTCATAAACCAGTCATGCTATGCTTCACAACCATACTTGTTGAGTAAATCATTAACCAATGTCAACACATCAACTTTCACTTAAGCACAGCCATAAGGAACATTCATACATATACATGATTGTTCACTCACAATTCATCTAATACCAAAAAGGTATATTCTAATCAAACAAACCATTTATATGTCCATAAACAACTCTAACCAAACAATCCAATATTAATATATCCCATGGCAAGCTCAAAATCATACCAGATCATTCAGGATCATACATGTTGGCATAAGTACTTATAAACACTCATGTACTATTAATCATAAATTATGATTAAACCCATTCACAGTTCATTATATCATGTAAGCATAAACCTATCACCACAATCTGTAGACTCATTCCTATATTTTATTTCCTTACCTTAAGTAATTAAGACACATTAGTGTCCAGGAAATCAACCGAACATTTGGTTGCATTCAAGCATAGCAGAACAAAAACAAGCATTGTTCAAATAGATCACTTAGACGTATTAAGCAAGATAGCTCACATTCATTTATCAATCAGATATGAATTTAACACAATTTTAACATCATTCAAACCAACATCATCAATAGGGTCCAATAAAACTTACCTAAGTAATGGAAGTTAGAAAAGAACTCCCGTTTCGAAAACCCAAACTCGTCACTATTCAGAGACGATTTTCAAACCTTGATTTCGGATACCTAAAGCAGAATTTAAGACAAAAAATTGTTACTACAAGATAGTACATTCCTTAAGCTTTCAATCAAACTATTATTTACTTAATTTTGAGCTCAAACGAAAAAGAAATGTGGTCAGAAAGTTAGGGTTCATGACAAAAATGAGATTTACAAGATTTACTCAAGAAATCTTACTAAATTACGAGCATAGACTGATCCTATAACTTCCAAACACCGAGATTCCATGAGAAAAGATGTTAGTTTAGGGTTTTAGAACCTTAGGCGGTGTTTTGGAGTAGAGGGACGTGAGTTTGAGGTGTGAAGACAGAGCTAGGAACAAGTTTATATTTATATAAGGGTTCACTTCTGTACGATTTTTCCCTTTTGGCGATTGGTCCCCTTTTCCTACGTATTCCTCTTTTCCGATCGACTTATCAACTTCCAATTTTTATTTCCTCTAAATTTTGAATTTCCTATGGAGTCTGAAACTCTCCTTTTTCCCTTTTTAATAAAAACACGTGCCCTTTTTCGACTTCCAGAATGGCCTGAACGGTTTGGAGAACGGTTAACTTAGCCTGTTCGCCAGGCCGTTCTACCATATTAACCAAGTCAGTAGCGTCGAACGGTTTGAAGAACGGTTTGGGGAACTTTTCTCCATCCCACTCTAACCTGATTCCTCAATTTTAAATATTTCTTGTCCCTTTCCACTTGGTTAATTTTCCCCAACATAAATCGCGAAAAAATTTCCCTATATTTTATTCAATTATTTAATTACTTTAAATTTTTGGGGCATTACATGTATTATAATTAAGTTAATTGATTAGGATGTTAAAAGTGGCTTAAAGATGTATAAAATAAATTGTTAAGAAGTTAAAAAGGTTGGTTTGAAATGATTCGAAACGGCATGGATTGTATAAGTATCAGACTGCTTTGAATGCAAGCCTGAGTCAAAATAACGTATGTTACTTCTAAATGTAAAATACGTTATTTATAATTAACGTATGTTTAATGAGATGTTGGCATACGTTAATTTGAGATTAAACATACGTTAATTTATAGTTGGCATATGTTATTCTTCACCTGGGTTTGTAGTTTTGTCTGTTGATGAATAACATACGTTAATGTTTGATAAACATACATTAATTTAGTGCAGAAACCCTATTTTGGTTTAAATAATGTCCTAATGATTATCTAAAGTATCCTAATGATTTAAAATGGGTTTCTTAGTGAATAAACACTAAAAGGGAATGTACAAACACATGTATGATTGTTGTGACATGGCTTTAGGGCACCATTAGGGAGGATAGGCCAGGATGGCCAAAGACTCCCCTACACCCCAGCATGTAGCGACGCTGAGGGACAACATTTCTAATTATTTAATAAATACTCACCTGTGTTTTGATGGATTATGTTCAAAGTGATAGGTATTAGTGACAGGACTACGCGATCAGCGAAGCTAGCGGCGCGATATAGAAGGTCGAGCTCCCAGTTGTTTAAATGTTGTGAATGCTTGTGCATGGTGTTTATCTATGCATACATTAGTGTAAATTAGATTTATAAAGTTTTCATATTAAATGATTTCCACATCTTCCGCATTTCTAAACTATATTGATATATTTATTGTATTTTGTGTTTGAGGTAACTTGTGTTTCCATTTTATTTCTCTTACCACTTATGTTTAAAAAAATAGGTGAGAAAATCAGTTTTATTTGAAAATGAACTTTGAAAAATTTGGCGTCATATTAACTCATATTTGAGCCCAAAAGAAAGATCATCTTACCTTTTCTTCCTTCCAAACTCTAATGTGAAAGAGGACTCAGGTAGGGAGGTGATTTTGTTGAAATTTAAGTGTTTCTTGGTAGGTTTTAGGATTGGAAAGCCTTAGGATTATGGTTTGAAGGTTTTGGGACGGTTTGGGGACGTTTGGGAGTGTCTTAGTTCGAACACATATGCTTTCTCTCTTCTTTCTGTACAAAACACGTGTTTTAATTGAGTCTGTCAACAGGCCGAACCACCATGTGAATGGCCTATTGCCGTTTCCTCCTGGCCATTTACATTGTTCTGAAGATCGAACAGCCGTGGGAACTACCTGCTTGCCCGGTCCCTTGGCCATTCCTGGCCAATCTCAGGACGTTTTTTTGCCAAACTTTCGTACTATTATCGTAGTATTTTAGGTCATTACAATAAACCCCTTTACAGAAATGATCCTATAAAAAGAACCCACCCTCTACAGTATAAACCCTTTTACGTATGATCGATCATATATCACCAGTCCACATGTCAACATATCAACACCATAACAACTCTATATCAATACCATATCAACACCATATCACGTTAATCATAATTGCAACATACAGTCATATCATTCATACTGTAACATACCTGTTTGCATTCTCATTTTTTTGTACATGTTCGCAATTCGATAATGTAAAAATATTTGTTTCCAGTTTTATTCCAATTCCACATTTTATGATTTTATCGCATTTGATCGCAATTCATATATCCGTTCGAACACTTAAGCAATATCATATATACATTTGCATATTCATTTTATTTAAGTGAGTTAGACTACTCATCTGTCAACGAAAATACTCGGAACTCTGCGTGCTCTGATCCTTCCTTGACCGCCTAAACTATCGTCCTATAATAACATATACCAATATAAATCAATTATATCTCAATTCTCTAGTTATTTTAATAATTCATTCAAGAAAACTCAAAGCTTTCAATAGCAAAACTCATAAAAATTTACGAAAACTTCTAGTTTTACCTGTTTTGATTATACGATAGGGTTCCCGGCTCGAGGTTATGACTGATTTGATAATTCGAATCAGTTTCCTAACTAAATCTTTAGCAGTCACACTCAATCTCTCCCCATTTCCTCAGCTTTCTTTCTTTCCCCTTTTCTCTGGAGCTTTGATTATGCTCTTGAAGGTTCTTAATCATTTTTTGATCAAACAAACTTATATTTTTTTCACTAAAATAGGGAAGAAAGCATGGTGGGATGTGGATTACGCGTGGTTGTGCCCACTACGCGTTGTCTAACCCTCCACCACGCGTACTTTTTGGTTCGATGCTTCCTTTGATTCTTTGTTTACTATTCCATCAACCTTCTTTTAACATTTCTTAAACTTGTTTCTAATAATTTATTTTTGTCATTTTATAACCAAAATTCTTATTTTTGTTAAACATTTTACTTATTACATTAATTATGTGATTTTTGGATGAGAATGTCACACATACCCGTAATGTTCCATCTTTCTTTCTAACACTTAATACAGGTGCTCCCCAAGGTGAAACACTAGGTCGAATGAAGCCTTTATCAAGTAACTCTTGTAACTATTCATTTATTTCATATAATTCAGATGATGCCATTTTGTACGACTGTATGGATATGGGTGTCCTACCAGGAATTAACTTAATAGTAGCTCTGTCTCTCTATCAGGAGGTAATCTTGAGAGATCCTTCATAAATACGTTAGGGAACTTATCTGCTATTGGTATTCCTTTTATATTTTAATTCATTGTTGTTCTATCAAGTATATGCGCTAAGTAAGCGTCACATCTATCTCAAATCAACTTAAAAGCCTGAATAGCTGATATTAAGCAACTAGGCACAAGTTTTCTATTTCGACAAATTATCACTTTATTCTGTTCTTTCGGTTCAATTATGACTTCTTTGGTATAATAATCCACTTTAGCCCGATGACGAGCTAACCAATCCATACCTAAAATTAGATCAAACTCTGTCAAATCTAATAAAATTAATTCAACTATCAATTCTATGTTTTGTATTTGTATTTTACAATCTTTGTGCACTGTGTGTACCCACATCATTTTGCCTAATGGAGTATGAATTCCCAGGCTTTGTGTCATTGTTTTAGGTTCTAATTTTACTACATGTGTTATTATGGGATTTACAAATGAATGTGTAGAACTAGGATCTATCAATATATAAACAGAAAAACCAAATAAATATAACTCACTTGTGATAACCTCAGGGGCATCTGCTACCTCCTCTCGAGACATCACAAAAACTCTAGCATGTCTTTGAGTCTGAGTACCTGAGACTCCTTTTCCTTGGCCAACTGCTGGAGTAGAAGCAGCTCGTCTACCCTGTCTTCGAGTACTACTACTCGTAGCCATCAGATCACTACTATGAACAACAGATGGTACCTGAGAAAAATCTCTCACTATCTCTCCTTTTTCTCCTCTCTCAAAACAAGCTCTCGCAAAATGTCTCTGCTGAACACATACATAGCAACCTCCTGTCAAGATCCTACACTCACCTGTATGAAGCCTCTAACAATATGGACAAGGAAGTCAGCAGGTCCTGACACCGTCCCTGAACTACCCTGTCCTTCCCGACCTAGTCCTTTACCGCGATAAGCCGGGTAAGAAAATGGTCATGATCAGCCTGCGGTAAATCCTTAGAATTCTGTACGAGTAGGGGTAAACTCAGTCCTCTTACCCAGTCTGCTAGACTCTCCGAAAACCACTACCCTCTTCTGTTTACTTGCTTTCTCCTCTTCCTCATCATCATTAACTTTAAGAAGTTCTTCAGCTCTAATCACTGCATCTCTCAACATTGTATACTCACTTGTCTTTGTCTTAGGCATTTGTTTGCAAATTTTCTTATTCATACCATTTTCAAATAATCTACATTTATCCCTATCAGATGCAATGTAGCTTGTAGAAAAGTGTGATAGCTGGGTAAACTGTAACCCGTACTCGGCTACAGTCATCTTCCCTTACTTCAGAGCTAAGAACTCTTTCCTTTTTCCATTTAGATACACCTCAGGTAAGTACTTCTTCCTAAACTCCCATGAAAAATACTCCCAATATATAACTCGTAGAAACTCCAAAGAATTGGAAATTGTCTTCCACTATTCGTACGCACCACCCTATAGCAATGATACTGCAAACTCTAACATGTCCTCCATACTCGCCTGCATCATCTCAAAACTCTAATAATCCAATCCAACCACTCGTTTGCCAGTCGTGGATCAATAGTACCACAATACTCTACAGCTCCCAATTTCTTCAATTCCTTAAAGTTTCTAGCTCTAATATAATAATCTGTCAAAGGTGGATCTCTATACATAGGATAGTAAGGTGGGAGTGGTGGATAAGGATAAGCAGCTGGTCCATATTGTGGATAATCAAGATTATACTGTGTATCTCTCGATCCTCCACGTGACAACTGTACTGTAGAGTCTTCTACTCTCTCTCTCTCTCTCTCAGTAGGATGTTTGGGCTCTGACATATCTATAAAACAAAATGAAACTAATTAAATGCAAATGTAATCACCAATCATATATCAATAACATATTCAGGGATCATATCCCTACTCTGATACCAAATTAAAACGTCCTATTCCTATTACCGTATTTAATCATTTACTAATAACTTTTCCTTATATTAAAGTTCATAATATTTAAAAACTTTTCTGATCATACTCACGTTAATCATTATCATTAACCATTATTCATCACATATACAAGTATGTTGTATAATCAGCATATTCTTGCTTTGCTATGTACTTAGAATATCGATCGTAATAGTTAATACATCAATAGATTATGCTTGTGTTACACTAAAATGCCCTTATATTCTTTAATAGGCACGTTCATACTTATGTAGAACTGTTATATAATGGCTATAACCTGGATATACCCATATTACAAGGTCCATTCCTATGAAAACAAATTGAACACAATAATAGCTCTCAGTCACTATCAATATATTAAGCAACATACACCTCAACCATAATATAGATCTCAAACAGCAATAAACTCAGATATATACATATATCATCAATCTCAATAAATAAGTATCTGCATCATTCTATTATAAAACATATTGTATTTGTAAGCAAAACATGCAACAACACTCAAAACATCCTAGGCCTAGCTCTAATGTGGAGAGAGAAAATGGTCCAAGAGTAGCAATTGACCCACCTGCCAAGTATAAATCTTTATCTCTACTTTCTGCTAGATCTTGAAACCAAAATTCGCAGTTGCGTGAGTTGCAGACTCATTGAATAGTCATTAAATTAACGAAGTTATCAATTGAATAAGTGAATCCATTGTCAATAATAACAATAAGTATAATATAATAAACTATATACATTCACAAGTATTCTTTGTATAAATCATATAATGATATTTCTATATGTTCGTTTATTTACCATGCAGCGTAATTGATTATCTGTACAGTAACATAATAATGTACTGTATAAACACCTCTATACAAATGATCCTATCCTGTTCTATAGTATAAACCCCTCTATAGTATAAACCCCTCTACGTATGAATGATCATATATCACCAATCCACACCTCATTATGTCAACACCATATCAACTCCATATACCATATCAACACAATATCACTTCAATCGTAATCGCAACATATAATCATATGATTCGTACTATAACGTACATGTTTGCATTCTCATTTCGTTCGTACCTGTTTGTATTTTGATAATGTAATCATATTCGTTTCCACTTTTACACCAATTTCACATTTCAACATTTTATAGCATTTGTTCGCAATTCATATATTCATTCAAACACTTAATCAATATCATATATAAATTTGCATATTCATTATATTTAAGTGAGTTACACTACTCACCTGTCAACAGAAATACTCGGACCTCTACGGGCTTTGATCTTGCCCTCACTGTCAGTCTGTCGTCTTATAATAACATATGCCAATCATTCTATAAAATTCAATATAACTAAACTTATAATGCATGCCCTAATGAATCTGTTAAGTTTACTCTTCAATTTCACAAAACCCTAATCCTAACGCTAGAAATTTTTGCCTTTTTCTTTCATCGTCAATTCATCTATCTAAATCAATTATATTTCAATTCTCTAGTTATTTCAATAATCCATTCAAGAAAACTCAAAGCTTTCAATAGAAAAACTCGTAAAAATTTAAGAAAATTTCGAGTTTTACCTGTTTCAATTATACCATTGGGTTCTCAATTCGAGATTAGGATCGATTCAATAACTCGATACAATTTTCTAACTAAATTCCTGAGTTTCTCCCTTAATCTCTCTCAACTTCCACAACTCTCTCTCTTTTCCCTTTCCTATGGAGCTTAATTGTGTTCTTGAAGGTTCTGCTCAATTTCTCGATTGCCCAAACTTATATTTTTTCACCAAACCAAACAACTATGAGTGGTGGGATTGGATTACGCATGGTAATGCCCACCACGCATTTTGCCACCCTCCACCACGTTTACTTTTCTATTTTTAAGCTTCCTTTGATTCTTTGTTCACTTAACATCAACCTTCTTTCAACCTTCCTTAAACTTGTTTCTAATAATTTATTTTTGTCATTTTATCATCTAAATTCTTATTTTTATTAAACATTTTACTTATTACATTAATTATGTGTTCTGGGGACAAGGATGTTATACAAAGTGAACATATCGAGTCCTAAATATTGTCTTCGATATCGAACTCTCCTCTAGTCTCTGCTACCAATAACCCGATCTCAAGTCAATTTTAGAAAATATTGTAGCACCTCGCAGCTGATCAATCAAATCATCTATCCGTGGCAACGGATACTTGTTCTTCACTATCACCTTATTGAGCTGACAATAGTCAATACACAACTGCATACTGCTGTCTTTCTTCTGTATAAATATCACTGGTGCACTCCAAGGTGATATACTAGGTCATATAAAACCTTTCTCTAATAGCTCCTCTTGTTGTCTTTTCAAATCCTGTAGCTCTACAACTGTCATTTGATATGGTACAATCGATATGGAGTTGCTCCCAATACAGTCTCAATTCTGACTCTCTAAGGTGGTAATCCCAGTAACTCTTTAAGAAATACCTCTAGATACTCCTGTACAATCTTCACATCTTTTACCTCTAACTTTGGTTGATTCAGATCAATCATAAAAGCTAGGTAAGCTTCACATCCATCTCTCAACAATCTAGAAACAATAGCTGCTAAAATCAAACAAAAAGGAATCACCTTTTGTTCACCGAGTAGTAACACCTTTCTCTTGTCCTCAACCTCGACTACTACCTCTTTTGCATAACAATCGACCATTGCTCTATTTTTTTTATAGCTAATCCATCCCTAGGATGTCCTGAAATCATCCATCCACAAAACTATCAAATTCGTGAAATATGTCAACTTGCCAAATTTTAGTTCGTAATTTCCCAACATAGGTTTGACTAACATTGTTCCTCCTGCTGGCATCGAAACAGCAATGGTATATTCCATATGCTTTATACTACCTCCTATAAGCTTTACCACAAACTCACTTATGAATGAACAAGTGGAACTCGGATAAATCAACACTAAAGTGTCACATGTAAAGATAGAAAAAGTACCAGTGATGACATCTGGATCCTCTACTACCTCATCTCTAGTCATAGCAAAACCTCAGGTCTGTGGTGCTACCCCTAACTGTACGATTGATCCACCTACTCTACCTTTGGAGGCTTCTCCTCCCCTCGAGGTAGAACCTATACCTGGACAACCTCTAACTCTACTACCTCCTATAGAAGTAGTAGCCTTGTTATCACCTACACTACTCTGCCTAAAGACACCTCCTCCCTAAGGCTCTCTCCTCTATGAACAGTGTCTACTTAAATGTCTCGGTTGATGATAAGTATAAAAAGTTGAATATCTCTACTGGTATATATGCCTGCATCTCGGCCCTAGGAATTAGGAGGCTTGGTGGAATAACTCCTCCCACCTCCTACTCCTCCCTTGGACTATCTACTACCACTCTCGCTTGTCCCATGAGATGGTCTAGATTTTGTTTTCTTACGTCCCCTAGCTGAACTAGAGCCAGCAGAAACTTTCTATCTTTTTTCCTCTTGTTTGCCCTCCTAAGCTAGCAACTCTTCTGCCCTGATGCAAGTCTCAAGAAAACTCTCATAAGAGGGTGGTTTTATCGTAATTCTAGTACGAATGTTGAACCTCAATCCCACTCAAACCTGTCTCTCCTCTTTTGATCTGTATCAACATCCTCCGGTGTATATCGAGACAATCGGGTAAACTCAGCTTCATACTCAGTCACTGTCCTCTCTTTCTGCTTCAACCAAAGAAATTCTATCTTCTTCTTCATCTAAAACAATATAAGAGTGTCCTTATCAACAACCATTTTCAAGAAATCATCCCATTTCAACAACAAAGAATCATTCTGACTATTTGAATCCAACTCCCACTAGTTCCAGGCATCTTTCTCAAGTAGAGAGGTAGTATATCTCAATTTTTGCTCAGTTGTACACCTCATACGAGTAAGAATATGTTTAGTATGTTTTAGTCAATCCTCTACTATTGCAGGATTGTTTGTACCCTCAAATGTCTTGGCCCCTACTTTCTTACTTCGCTGAATTTTTTTATGAATAATCATTGCTTGCTGACTTTCTGAAGCTCCCTGACTTTTCATTATCTTTTGCATCATCTCCCAGCATGGATCATATGCAGGATCATAAGGGGGTATGTTAGGGATATTAGGTAGTTCAGGCTACTCATTAGGTGCTGGAGCAGATCCCTGCCCTGGCATAGACTTTCTAGACTTAGCGATGTCACGCGATACGTCGTCTCTAGGCTCCATCTGTTATAAAAAATCACAAGTTCAAATCTTATAGCTTCGCAAAATATAAGGCATATGAAAACAATTTTCTTGGCACAGCCCACAGTTTGATACCACTAAATGTGAGACTTATTTTTAAAACCCTTTATTTTCGAATAATTTAATCTTTTCATGAAAATAAAATAATATAATAATTACTTGAATGTGGAGAAGAGAGAAAATCAAAATACAAGCAATTTATAAAACTCGGCCCATTTCATAATTAACAAAAACAAAGTTATGAGGAAGCTAAATCTTAGTTTGAAATAAAATCCAAACCACAATGCCTGTACATCCAATAATGTAAAAAATGTACAAACAAAAAAATCCAAAAATATAAAAAATCTGGAGCCCCGACCTCTGATTTTGTATCGCTGCTATGATCTACCACAAATCTCTAAATCACTAGTAGCTACCTACGAACTGTACAATATTAAAAACAATCACATGCAAGTGAGAGAGTATTTTCATACTCAGCAAGTGCTTTTACATACTTACCAAAGTAGTTAATACATAAGTAATCACTTATTATTACGATTTACGTACATTATAAAATAGGACGAACTGTACAATATTAAAAACAATCACATTCAAGTGAGAGAGTATTTTCATACTCAGCAAGTGCTTTTACATACTTACCAAAGTAGTTAATACATAACTAATCACTTATTATTACGATTTGCGTACATTATAAAATAGGATAAACATTCCTATTAATCTTATCTCAATTCTGTGCTTAATTCACTATTCAAAAAATTCTCTAGGACGCACGGTCGTGCCGTGTCATGCACGAGGTCGTGCTCGTCATGATTTTCAGAACCCTACATGTAACGCCCCGAAAATTTTAAAAGATAAAACATTTAAAATTTAAATGAAGAATATTGAAGGAAAAATCAAATTTTTCCGTAAGATGATTTATTTAAATTAAATCAAGGGATATACGATTTTTTGTAAATTAAATTAATTAAATAAATATTGTCGTATATAAATTATTTAAATTTAGTTTATGTTAATTTAAATTATTAAAATAAGTATTAAATAAAATTTAAATATAAGAGTTTCGTTATAAATTAATTACGATATTAAGATTGGGAAGAAAAGATAATTGGGCTTAAGGAAATTAAATTATTTGGGTAGGGGTATTTTAGACATTTCCCAAACCCTAAAAATTCCCTAACCCTAAATCTATTCTCCTCTCTCCCCATTTTCGATCACAGCCGCCCCCCTCCCTTGTTCCTCTCACTCTCACGATCTCTCCCTCAACATCTCTCACTCTCACTCGACCTCTCGGCTCTTTCTCCCTCTCTGGTCTTCCTTTTCTCCCCTCCACAGCCGACACTTTCCGATCTTGCTCTCACAAACAACACTCCACCACTCCACGTAGCTGTCGTGGCCACCATCCCCAAGCGCGCCTCTCTTCCTTCGGTTGTGCTTCCTCCACGTTCGGCATGCTACAGCCGTGACTCGTCCTCCACATGCGCCAGCCACTGTTGTTCTGTCGTACCGCGCACAGCCGCACGCCGGCCGAGCCCAACCACCCCTCACCGCGCCACCACGACGATCAGACGAACGCCCTTTTCAGTCGACCATTCCATCTTTATTTTTTTATGAGACCCACCCATTCCAGCCGCGTTTAGGCCATTTAGGGGTTGCTGTCGTCGACCATTCGGTAAGCAAGTGGATTTTGTTTGAAAAATCCCTAATTTCAGTTATGTTAGGGATTGCAAATTGATGTGTTGTCTTGGAATAATTGGATATTTGCAGGTTATTA
>CANYCX011875624.1:0-12684 GCA_948193385.1 Breynia disticha f. nivosa | reverse complement strand
ACATATATACATATACAACATAATTATTAGTTAACATTTAGCTTGGATAATATATTTGTTAAGACTTATAAATGAGTATTAAATGGATTGTATCATTAATGAGTGATCTATTTAACCTGTTTATTTCAAACGGGTCACATGGGTTATAAACGGGTTAAACGGGTTCGTTTTTGGTCTGGTCATAAATGGGTTGACCCATTTATGACCCGAACCCATTTATACTCAATCCGAACCCGCTTAATTACAGGTCTTGTCAGGTCGGTTAAACGGGTCGTGTCGAGAATTGCTACCCCTACGCAGAACAATCCACAACATTAACATTCAATAATATGTTCCTAAAAATGATGGAGCTCCTGTGCCAACTAAGTTAAAAAGGCCATATGCCTACCTTTCAAAATAGGGTTTACCACAATCCCCAAACAAAAATCGACAAGCTAATCACCTTAAGGCTCTGCAATTACAACACGAAAGAAACATAGAGATTTTGATAAATCTCAGTAAGTGTGTAGAATCACACTTACCTAACTATCTATAGTCTAACTACAAATGTCAAGTTCATACATTTCATGCATACATATACAATTTCGGTCTTGTTTATAAACTAATCCAATAATTAAAAATACAATATCTTTCTTGACTAAAATATCCAAAGAAAAAATAATAAGCATAAACCATTATGATATTCATTAAAGAAATGTCCTCACAAGTTCAATCCTAAGCCACACTAAAAATTTTATTCCAAAACATACAAGCCAATCACTCAACCAACATCACGTACTCAACATAAGTCTCAAAATAATTCATACTAGCATCACCTGAGTATGCCAACAAGTTTAATAAACCATTTTAACATAAATATTACAATTTACATCATTTATCAAATAAAAGATCATCAAACAATGTCAATAACATAAGAGTGAATTCCATTAAATTTTCAACACAATCCAAACAAAACATTATAATAATGATGCATATGCAATATGACAATACAAATGAGACTCGCTCACAACCTGACTCTTTCTCTTTTAATCGCACACACTGGCCGAATAAATCAAGTCCATTGACATTCCTCTCATTGAGCCTTAAGCTCCAATTTTTACTTGAGCCCTAAGCTCCATCCTATAAGCCCTAAGCTCCTCTAGTGGCACCTATGAGACTTAAGCTCCTCTACCCTATTGAGCCTTAACCTCCATTTTCATTCTCATTAAGCCTTAAGCTCCTACTCATCCCATCTCACACTATTCATGTGTCACAAATACATAAAATGCATGAAAAATACGATGATGCTAATTCATATAAGTATTTCAACAATTTTTCACAATTTTGCAATTATGTCATATTCCTCAACGATACTTGAAAATGAAACAAAATAAGTCTTTCCGACAAAATATTCATGTTACTTTATAACCAAACAATTTACCAACACATATGTCATCATAAAATACAACAAATATCAACCACCTATTATATACATGTCACACAACTCTTCTCTGAACCAAGTAACTCATCAAACACCAAACATAAGCATACCAAAACTAATTCAACAACATAAAATCAAATTCCAACTTGAACATCACTAAAACAAATGCATAACCATAACACGTATAATATTTCACAACCAACATATATTGTCTTATTCAAATAGAATCAATTTTTAACACTAGCAACCCAAAAACAAATTCATCAACACAACATAACCAATTCACGCATACAAATAATTTCACACATATTAGCCAAATAGTTAAGCATTGTAAAGAGGATATTTATAGCTAAGTGTGTAACCGTACACTTACCTCGTCTCCAATGTTCCAAAACTCCGTCGACATTTTTCTTAAGAGTTTTCACTATTCAAATACCTACACTAACAAACTTTCATCAAACTCTTTAAATTACCAAATTTTCTTTAAATTAACAATATTTTCCAATATATAAATCCATTATATTTAACATTCAATCACATTCTTAATCAAACTCTGCTCCAAACAAGTTTCATATACCCTATTGTAACTTAATCAAACTCTACTCCAAATAAGTTTCATATACCCTATTGTAGCTTAATCAAACTCTGCTCCAAACAAGTTAATCTCACTTTCTTAATCACATTCTTAATCAAACTCTGCTCCAGATAAGTTAATCTCACATTCTTAATCAAGCATCCTTAATCATATTCTTTATCAAACTCTTCTCCAAACAAGTTTCATATACCCTATTGTAACTTAATCTCACTTTATTTTAGACCTGATTATTCTAAACAAAAAATCTATTTCCTCACCAAAACTAAAAAAAAGTGTATGTCCAGCCCTCTTTACCTCTATTTTCGAATCTCTTTCACAACTGATTCCACTCTAAAATTTACACCACGTTGTAGAGGGCATGACAAGCTTCAAAACCCAAATTGAATCACACAAATACCTGTAGCTCAAGATTTTAGGTTTTAAAGTTAGAGAAAATAACAAAGATGCAGTCCACCAAAACTAATTTGCAACATCTAAATCAAGAATAATTACCTACATTCATTGATTCTTCATGATTTGAGGGTTTTTGAGTGAAAAGTGGTGTTTGGAAGAGAGGGAGAATAGAGAGAATGAACAGAAGAAGAAGAGGGGATGTGAGAGAGAGCTCTCCTCTACTTCTTCTTAATCTTTAAAAATTTTTCACTGTTACCCCACTTTTATTTTTCTTATAAATTTTGGCTCTTATCCTCTTTTCTTTTCTTTTGTCACTAAAATTTTCTCTTCTATTTTCTCTCACTTATAATTATTATTTTCTCAAATAATAATTATTTTTTAAAAAAAATTAAATTTATTCTGGAGCGTTACAATTATTGCATAGTTTCCATTAGTTTTGACTTTTTAAAAACGTATCACCATGTTTATAAGAACAATAATGAATATTATAAACACCTATTCATTTTATAGATCGTGCCGTTTGAATCTCCTAATTTTTAGAAAGTGGGTAGTTTCGTATTTGGGTTGTATGTCTTGATTTTTAAAAAGTAGATATGATCATTGATTATGATCATATATGAACAATAGTAAATACTATAAACATATATTCTTTTTATAAATCTTGTCGTTTGAATCTCTTGATTTTTAACAAGTATGTTAGTTTTCCATTTAGATTATATATCCTGATTTTTGCAAGTGAATATGATTACTAATTATAACATGTATGAACAATATGAACGAATATGACTAATAGATAATTGTTTGAACACTTTTTAATTGTTGACAAATTATATAATGAACAAATATGAATAGAAATGTACATTTATTTTTTCAAATTAAAAAATATATGACTAGTAGATAATTTGTGTTTGTAAAAAAAATTATCATGAATACTTTTGAACAAAAAATGAACTTAGTTCATGCATGGATTGCATTTCGTCTTTTGAAGTTTTGTTGTGAATTGTATAACGTAAAAATGTTATTTTTTGTTGTTCACAATGAATTATAGATGTGTTTTTTGAATTTTCATTGATGAATATACTAATAAATGTTGCTTCCTCGTTTTTAAGATTAAATATGAGAATTATTAAAGATTGCTTCCTTAATTTTAGGATTAAATATAACGGTTATTTTATGTTTTATTGTTCGTGGTGACTGTTCGAATATAATAACTTGTTAGCAGTTACTTAATTACATGTATTTTTAATATTTGAAAAGTAGTTTTGTGCACATCCATAAGAAATAGACCGCCATAAGACATTTGCACAAAAATAGAAACATGATTGGGCATTTACACACAATCAATTCTTATAGTGAATATAAGCCTAATTTTTCGTCTTACATGTACTTTCCCTAAAACACAATGATTAATTGCATAAGTTCACAAACGCGTATGTTAATGAAGATAATGTACATTAAGGTTGATAGAAACGTACGTTAACGAGTCTAACAAAACATAACAACTAGTTTTAAAAATGAGAGTAACGATTCCATTTGTTGTGTCTAACGGCTCAACAAGCTAAAGAAGGATATAAAGACCTCCAAAGAACTACAGAAACTAATGTGGAACATAAGAAAAACATTTACAAAGATCAAATTCATTAATCTTGAGAAAAATCATCATTGTGCTTAAAAGTGCATTGTTTTTACAATTTAGAGAGTTTGTAACACCTTGTGTAAATTGTAAAGTTCTTGTATAGCTAGAAAGTAAAGTAAAAGTTCTTACTTAAGTAGAAAGTGAATGTATAAAGAGTTCTCACTGAACTACAAAGTGAATGTGTACAGAATTCTCATTGAACTAAAAAGTGACACTTAGTGGAGTAGTTGAAAATCCTTAGTAGAGGTACTAAGGTAGTGGAGGTAGGTCGGTTAGTGCCGAACCACTATAAATATCTTGTGTTCTTTGTTGCTTGTTTTCATATCCACAATCTGTTCGATCATATTCTACAAAGAAGCCGAAAATTAGGAATCACATGATTCAACCCTCTTCTCGTATATCCAACAGATCTGTTGCGAGCATGGGCGTAGCGAAGTTGCAGAACACTAAATAAGAAGGACACAAGTGAGTTTGATACCACATCTCCCCCTCAAGTATGAGTTCCTTCTACATTGGGCTTAAAACTACTCCCTTCCAGTGAAAATTATGTTTTAGTACTGCAAAATTTTTTCATGAATCACTTCGAATGCTAATGTTGATAACTAAGAACTTATAGTAATCTACGATCTGCCCCACTTTCCATAGACAAAGAGAATATAATTCTTCATCGTCCTTAAGTTTGGAAGCAAACCTAACAATCCTATGACATCAGCAAGTGTACTTTTCATTGTCTTTGGGATTGGTGTAGAAAGCCCAAATCACCACAACATCACTAAAATTTTTTTGTCATGTTTCCATCCTTCTATCTACCAGTTTTTTTTGGCCGCTTACACTTAGAACTGGGTAGTTCATCTCTTCACCACATTACCTCACTCATTTTGAACCATCACAGTACCATATTGACCTTGTTCGTGTCCAAGACGAACCATCGACTCTGATACCACTTGTTGGACTTGGAGAACCTTGGGAAATCTGTCGCGAATGTGGGCCTAGCGAAATTGTGTAGAACACTAGACAAGAAGATACAAGTGGGTCTAACACTACATCTTTATCAAAAAACCTGAAGGTATTGAGTTATGAGTTTACGTCAAATATAAATCATTTTTACACCCTACAACTCTCCAGCATGTGATTTTCACTTTTTTCATATCAAAGATCTTGTTTAGTTGTTCACTGCAATCATGAAGTAAGTTTAATTATGTCTTTAATTGATTATCATTATTATTGTGTGTTGTAATTTCATGAGATCTTTCATCATGTCTACTCATTGAATCAAGTATTTTATCAAATAACAGGAAATCGTTTGTTTATAATAAGAGTGATTCTTCTAATATAACTATATGTATCTTTCGAGAAAAGACTTGTAAAATGAAGTTTTATGCAAAATACAACTGATTAGATCTTTTAATTAAAAAAAAATTGTATCTTTTTTCAATAAAACCATTTAAAATACAATTTAAACCATTTAAAACCATTCAAAACATTCTAAAGGTACCACACTCATTCTCTAGTCTAGATGAATCAATTTTATAATAAATACAAACTTTATAACTACAAAAAAATTTAGAATAAATACAAACTTTAATTAATTCATAGGTGACGGCAATAGATCTCAAATTCTATTAACAAAGCTATATAAACCATGAAAATTACAAGCATATTTTCTTAATTATAATTTGATTAAAAAAGAACTGCATTCCATTTACGATAATTACGTTAATGAAGATATATATATTTTTTTGAATTATTGTAATAGTAAACTATTGGTACATTCTTAACATAGTTCAATATTCATCATTCTGGCAAAGAATGCAAGTTTTTGAGGTCAATCGTTAATATGAATCATCGTCTTTGAGAGTGATTAGCGTAGGTATCTGTCCATTATCAATGAAATCAATCTTGTTCATCCTCACACAACATAATACTTGCTCTGGAAGCTCTTCTTGTTTTTGTGCCTGGATGGTTAAACCAAGATCAAGAATTCCATTTTTCAATTGATCTCGAAATGACTCCAGTCCCTTCCGGGATATATAGCTAAAACGATGAATATCAAGATCAATCTCAAAGTAATTAGGACCCTGCAAGACAAAACTACTACTTAATCTTTGAAAGAGATTGATGCAAAGTCGCTTTCGCTATGTTTTCTTCTCTTGAGACTTGCTGCAATGGAGAGTAATAACAGAGGAATATTAGAGTGAATGCAAACCTTAAAAAAATCATGCTGTGGACGAGAAAGCACCGGCTTTTCGTTGTAAGCATTAATAAGTTTCTTTTCTGCAGAACTCAGGTTGAGATCCTCAGGATTCACCAATCCAGCCATAATCTTTAACCTTTCTCTGTACGAAACAGTGGAGTCTTTTGCGAACCCTTTAATCTTTTCGACTTCATCATCAACAAATTTCTGCAGTATTCACAAAATCTTCACACAGTTCATAACATTTTATCCCTTTGTATGCTACACTATAAACCTGAATAATGAAATTCAGAAGCCAAACTTATTAGAGCAAGTTACCTTGATGCTGTCTATGCACTGGGGAGAAACCATTTTCTCCAAATTCTCAACCACTTTGAAATACAATACAAGACTCATACCTTCCCCATCACTATCACCGAGGAACATTGCAGCAGGGTATGTAGGCAACTGAGAAAATGATCACATAAAGATCTGATGTAAGATCATAAGAATGTGCACAAGAACATTACTTATGGCGCGACAAGGACTCGTACCTGAATATTTACAATAAGAAGAGGAGGGATTTTCCCATCTGCTTTTATATTTGGAAGCTCAAGGTATTGCGCAATGTGATTAATCTTCCTCGGACAAATGAATAAATCAACACCAATTGGTGCATAAGGACTGAAATTAGGAGCAGAGCTCTTGCGCTTATCTCTGCATTGCAGATCATTACAGTTATATTTACCTAAACCACACAAGGAACAAAGAAACAAAGGGAGTAATTCATGGTTTGAGGTAACTTAGCAATGCAGTTCAGAATTTTGAGAGCAAGTTTTCTGCTTACTTAAAATAAGTCTCTCCCCGCAATTTAAAGTTTGAGGGTGGGAGCTCCGACCAAGTTCCTCCATTTAGCTTTTCTCCTATGCTATGTGGAATTCTGAAACCTGCTTTCGGACGATACAAGAATCTTTTAGATTGACCTGCAATTTATAAAAAGGATCTCAGTTTTATAAGGATTGCCATAAGTTGCTAGATAATCTAAACAACAAGACCTACAGATTTCACTGATCTCTTCGCCGTCGCAAGATGTTCTCTTGAAAGAGAGTCTCACAACTGATAATTTCCTTTTTGAAGCGGACTGATGAACAAGATGGTCATTGAAACTCATAGAAGGGACTAACCGAGGTAGTCCTGCAGATCGTAGAGTACCGTCGAGAGAGTCTCGTTTATCATCTTTAAGACCTTTGAAACTTCCTGAATAAGTGCTCTCGACAAATTTTGTCCTCCTGATCTCATCTGCTTTCGTCTTCCCTAAACACGAAAGCTCATGACCCTGATTACTCAGAAGTGAAAATCCTTTCTGTTCCTTGAATTCATCTTTACTTGCTTTATGTCCATCTATTTTTACATAGCTTTCATGATATTCTTCATATTTACACTTGCCATCAACGTAATGAGACGAACTTTCGTATTGAAGCAGTTGCCCACCTGAGAAACTCCCAGTTGTAGCGGCTCCAGCTGACGATTTACGATCTGCAGATAAACAGAAGATTAATATGATTCTAACCGATAAAAAAACACAGATCTTTCATGAAATCAGGTGTTCAGAACTTGATATGGGTATGTATCTACCTCCAACCACACTACTAAAATCGTCATCAGAATCAGATTCCAAGATACTGACTGAATCAAACCAAGCTTCCTCTTGGCAAACTCCTGAAATATAAGCAATGTTCGAGGTTATAAATAAAGGTTTTGTATAAGCTTCTCCCCGCATTCTTCAGAGAAGTTAAGCCATACCTGCAGAATTGACTTGGCTGAGGTGCCACTGCAACTGTGTGACATGATATGTTGAGGTTAATGGCCCGGACTTTCCAGCAGAAGTTGCTTTGTTCTCAAAATCCATATGAACAAACTTACTCATTGCAAAATCTGATGCGTGTCCTGCTCCATCACCACTCATCTTTTTACTTCCTTCATGAACAGTACTCGAAATCTTCACACGGCGTTTCCCAATCCGCCTATGGTGTTTTCTACGGATATTTGTGTTGTGTTGTGGTGTTGAAACACAACTTCCCATTACTAATTTTATATTTCCAATCTAAACAGATAAGGAGAAGATGGAGGGAGAAAGAAGCTGTGTTCTTCCAATGAAGCACCTGGAAATGAATTCAATTCAATCATACCAAACTGAAGTTGGAAAAAACGAAAGAAACAAAATAAGAGCAAACTTAAGACAAAGGGTCCACATGACAATCCATATCCAACAGGAAAATGAAGACAAAAACAAGTGTAATGTCAGAACCTTAATCTAAACATTTCATGTCTATATCATTATAATTATCTAAAACAAACATCGAAACGTCAATATGTCATAACAAGATACTGTAGAATTAACACAAAATACCAAAAACTTATGACCAACCTTCTCTTAGCAATGGCAGAAATCTCCCTCCTCTCTGAGAAATGCACGAAGCGAGAAGAGAGAGAGGGAGAGGGAGAGAGAGAGAGAAATGGAAGGAAGGTGCGTGTCTGAAACAGAAGAAGTGGGTCCGACGATGTCGGATCCAGAACAATTAATATTTTTAAAAGGGTTATTTTTAAAAGCAAAATTTACTAATTAAGAAGAGAATTGAATGTGCTTAAAAATGACAGAAGGAGAATGGAGGAAGAAGAGTTGGGTGATTAATGGTGGCTTAAGATTAGCCATGTTTTCTGCGTAATGCATTAAGATGTTACTTTTCAGTTATGAATATGAGTTGTGGTGATGCCACGTCATCATAGTTTCTGTAGAAGGACAGGAGGTGACAGGGGGTAAGATTTTTACATGTCTGGGCATTTGCTTAAATTGATAATTTTTTGTTCAGACAATACTTAGAAAAAGGTTATATTGAAGAAAGGGGTTTAAAGATAGGGCAAATTAGTTTATGGATTTTGTTATTAAGTTTTTTTTATTGTTTTCTAAAATGGTTTTAGCAGTTTTATTTCAGGATAATTATAATTCAAAGTTGTTCTCTTTTTAGAGTCATCTAAGTATTAATATAAAGGCTAATATATTAATTTAACTAATGCATCTTACATTTATTTTTTTTAGTTTTTATGTATTTAAGAGTAAAAATCTATCTATATATTAATCATTTATTATCACAAAATTAAAACATTTATGATAATAAATCTATCTATATATTAATTCAACTGTCATGGGCTCCATTATTTATTTATTTGGTGTGCCTTCTTTAATAAATTGACTTGCTGATTTTCTAGAAAATGGTCCTCAAGAACATTACTGTCAATTCACAGAAAATGCAGCAACAATTTTAGTCTTTTATGAACTAAAGTTAAGATAACATAAACAAATTCACAACAAATAAACTTAAATCATTAATAGGATAGTAATATGTTCTTATTGGTCTGCAGAATTTGATTTCAACATATGAACACAAAATTAATTCACTTCAAAGGAGATTCTTCTGAGCGTTGCTTTATAATCAAAGATTATCAATAACTCCACCTTATTCCCTCTTGCCATATAAAATAGGATTTTTGAGATGACAATAGCTGATTGATTGTCACACCATGATGCAGTAGTATACTCCACCTTCAAATTCAAAAGAACAAGCAATTTTCTAATCCATATTGCTTGATTTGAAGCCACATTTGTTGCTGTGTATTTTGACTCTGTTGTTGATTAAGCTACCATGCTTTGTTTTTTCTAGTTCCACGAGAAAATAAATTAGCAAAGTGAGAAACAATAATCACCTGTACTCTTGAAATCAATGCTGGAACTTCTTAAGTCACTATTCACATATCCTAACAGCTCCACTTTATTCCCTCTTGCATACTTGATGTCATAATCAATGAACCCTTTCACATATCTAAGAATTCTCTTAACTGCAACTAGTTGATTTTTTTGGAAGAGCTCATGCACCTTGCCAATTTGTTTGGGATAAATACAATATCAAACCTTGTTGTAGATAAATAAAGTAAACAACTAATCAAAATTCTATAATTCTTGGAATTTACTTGCAAGTGATATTCTTGTATAGGCCGTTTTTATCATTTTCCATGGGGGTACTCACTTGTTTGCATGAGTTAGAAGAAAAACTCTTTAGCAACTCTTTAGACAAAAAAATTATTGATAAATCAAAATCTCACCTTGCTATTGTTTAACCTCCATGCCAAGGATATAATGGATTTCAACCAAGTCTGTCTTCTTAAATTCAGACTTCATGTTCTCCTTGAATTCTTTAATTAATTGTGAATTACTTCCAGTCACAAGTAAATCATCAACATACTGTGACATGACAAGCTCATCTCTATTTTTCTTTATACAAACATACAAAGTAGGTTCAGATTAACTTCTTTCAAAGCCCAAACTCAGTAGATAGTCATCTATTCTGTTGTACCAAGAACAAAGAGTTTGTTTGAGTCCATAATTGGTTTTCTTTATTAAATGCACCTTTCCTTCATCTCCAGGTTGTATAAAAACTTCTAGTTTTTTAACAAACACCTCTTCTTCAAGGACTTCATTTAGAAAAGTAGATTTTATATCAAGTTTGAATAGATTTTCTAACATTTTTGAGTTGCTAAAATGATCAACTTTTGATTGTGTCAAATCTAGCAAGAGGAGAAAAATTCTCAATGAAATCAACTTCATACTCTTGCCTATAACTTTGCACAACCAGTCTTGCTTTTCACTTACTAATGGTGCCAGCCTCGCTAAACAGATGGAAAATGAAAGTCGAAAGGGAGACAAGACAAGGAAGGTGAGGATGTATAAAATGAAAGTCAGAGATTGGTGGAGAGGCGTTCTCATTTGGGACTTGGGTGGCAACAATATGAAAGAAAATGAGTGAAATGCATATATTTTATTTTTTAGGTTAAATATATCATTTATGGGTTCGGGTATTTTCCGATGGGAACCCCATTTGGTTTAATTTTGGGTTTGGATTTGGCTATTTTTGAATCTACCACACCTGATTCGAACCCACTTTTTAAATTTCTGATAAAACCTAAACTCATCCTCATTCTCTGTCAAATCGAATATTTCCTAACCAAAATGGGTGCGAGTAACAGATAACCATTGAGTTCGATTTTTATTGTCATCACTACCTGAATCTAAGATGAACTCGACCAACCCGATTGATCTATGGCCGATTTTAAGTTCTAAATTTTTCAACCCAACTCGGTTGGATCGATCTAATAAACTTCTAACCAAACTGACCGACTACTTGAAATGCTTTTGAAAGGATAATTTATTCCGCCCATGACGTTTGGATTGTCAAATAAATATAATTAAGTTAAGGGACTTAATTATAATTTATTTGGTTGAAGGATTAAATTAGAAAGAATTTTGGTTTGGGAACCAAAGTGTAATTATGTGTGGAAAGGTACCATTTTACTAAATGGTACCTCCACTTCTATAAATACTCCTCTCATCCTTCATTTTTCCTTACTCATCTCACATTTCCACCAAAAAGGAAGAGGAGAGAGGAGAGACCTCTCTTCTTCTAGGAGAATAACCAACGGGTGGTTATTTCTCTTGGGGTTCGGTTTCTGGTGTAGGATCGGATGCGAAACATTGTCTGTATCCCGACGCTTCGCACCTGTGGATACGAGCGTACCCTTAACGAGGTATCGTTCTTCTTCCGTTGTGTTGAACGGAATTCCAGGTGTGCGTATTCTGTTCATTTTATTTACGTACTTTAATTAATTATTAGTTAATTAATTGTTTATATATATATTAGTTATATGTGCGTGTATATTCTTTCATTGGTATCAGAGCCGAAAGGCTTTCAATTTTCAGAATTAAAATTCTGAAATGTTGTGGGTACCTTTAATGTTTTTATGATTTTATTTTGTATAAATATCGTTGAAATTGTGTCGAAAAAACCTAGATCGGTACGAATCCGAAAATAAAAAGTTAGAATTTGGCAAATCCGACCACACCATTGAACTCAGAAGGCCGAAAACATGCAGAATATGAATTTTGTTTTGTCGGAAACCGCCCGGAAGGCGGCGCGTAGGCTGCACGCGCCTCCCAAGGCTGCATCCGCGCGTGGGCAACAGCGAGGCGTCCTTCTGCTAGACCAAAACGAGTAACGCGCGTGTCGTTTGCTTCCTGAAACGATGTGTCGTTTCGACGAGCGGCTGACAGTTCCTTTGTGGACTCAAACGGCGTGTCGCTTGAAGATTAAGCGGTTGAGCGTGTAGTTACAATACAAACAACACGTCGTTTCCGTAGCAAATGGTCAGTCGTCTGACCCGTCGACCTGAAGACCTAACCCAACCCGATTCGAACCACAACCCGACCCGCGTTCCTTGAACCCGCCCGTGAACAGTTAAGGACCAATCATAAATCGACACGTGGCGCGCGTATGGTGTGCGTCTGGTTGTTTTTTTTACGCGCGGCCTCAGCTGTTCCAATTTACTCTCACCGGCGCGTGTGGCGCGTACGGCGTCTT